>CAKNWT010084870.1:0-19116 GCA_932066315.1 Andricus coriarius | reverse complement strand
AATTTGTCTTTGAATACTTATCTTTAATTGAAGCCAATAAAACTTGGAAAATCTTCACGGGTCCATATGACTTTATGAACTGAACTCCGACTGACAGCTAACAGCTCCTCCGAAAAATTGTAATAGATACTAAAACGATACTGAATAAATACTTTAAATAGATAATATGTTTCCTAGCTTCAACTTTAATTCTTTAGCTCCTTTCAGGTAGCTTGCTACTTGTTTTGTCTTGTTCCAGTCCGTCTTGATGACTCCGACGTCATGTTGACTGAGTATGGACACACAATCCGCAATGCCTGTACGCGTGTTCACTGCAATGTAGAGCAGTTTTCCGATGAGTTGTCTATACATCTGGTTGTTTTCCATTGGTCCTTTATTTTCTCGTAGCTTTAGGTACCCTGTATCCAGTGGGAGCTTCAATGGGTTTGCATCCTGTAGTCCCACAAATCTCAGGATTTTATCTATGTACTGTGGCTGACTGATTTGATAAATACCCTTCTTGTCCTGTTCAGTTTGAATTTCTAGATAGTGGATTTATTTTCTCAAATTTGTAAGTTTTGCTTCTTAAAACTTTATCTACTTTAAATATGTCTTCTTCATTCTTGCCTGCAATCACACGTATGTAATGAGGTAGATTACTTTTCCCTTAATCTTCTTTATGTATAAGAAAGGATCTGCTTTACCTTAAAGGAGACCTTGTTCTTGTTAATTTTGTTAAGTTTTACATTACATGCCTTAGGTGATTTCTCCATTCAAAAATGCTGTTTTTGGATCATAGTGATAAAAAAACATTTTATCATTTCCTGCATTAGGTAATAAAGTTCTAAATGTACTCTGTATTACCGCAGGAGCAAATACTTCATCTCAATCATCTCCATATTTCTGTGAAAAACTTTGTGCCACTAGTCTTGCTTTGTATTTAGGTTCGAATCCATCCACAATCCGTTTGACCTTGAACACCTATTTACAACCCACTATCTTTATGTCCTTTGGTGGTTCAACTAGAGTCCAAGTTTAATTTTTCTTGATTGAATTCATTGTTTTTTGTGCCTTGCATTTGTGCTTGTTGATACTGCACATTACTTTCTTCAGATTCATTTGTTTCTAATCCATTTGCGTTATTAAATTTAACCCTGCCATATACCTATCAGGTGTTACTCCAATGCTACTTCTTGTAGATCGCCTTCCTTCATTTTCTTGAGGTTCATCTTCCATATCTTCATATTCAGAACTTGATATTTAATTCGAACTAATAACTGAATATTGACCTGTTCCTTCTGGCTCTGTAGTATCCTCTTGATGGCTTGAATCAATGCTTCTGTCTTCCTTCAATTCTTCTTGCAGTTTTGAATCTTTCATCTTTAATGTCTGAGTTTGATTTGTATACTCAGCAAATCCATCCGCTTGCAAATCATTCGGAAAAGTTACATATCTGCTGATAGCGATTTGTTTTGTCTCTTTATCTAACATGCGGTATGCCTTTGATTCTTCCGAATCTCCAACGAAAGTCAGCTGTTCTGCTTTTGCATATAATTTCCTTCGGTTTTCTTTTAGTATATGGGCGAATGCAATACAACCGAAAATTTTTAGATTGTTTACATTAGGCTTTCTTGAATACCATAAATTCATAAGTTGTTGTTTCCTTTGACCTTGTTGGTAACCTATTCTGTAAATAGTATGCTGTGTTGACTGCGACTCCCCAGTATGTGTAGAACATTTTTTCTTCTATTAACATGCACCCAAGCATTTCTATTAGATTTCGGTTCTTCCTTTTTGCTACTCCATTTTGCTGTGGTGAATATGCTTCTGTTTACTGCATCTCTATTTCTTCGCCTTTTAAATATTGCTTCCGTTTAGAGTTTACATATTTCCCTCCTGGACCTGATCTAATGACCTGAGGCTTTCTTCCGTGCCTTTTCTTTATCCATTCAATATACTCTTAAATGGAACCCGATACTTCATGTTTATGCTGCATTATATAAACTTTAGTGAATCTGTTGTAATCGTCGTTCGTCACTAACGCGTACCTTCGTTTGCCTGGTGTCATCGTTTGCATCGGACCACACATATAAGCGTGAATCAGATCCCCTACTGCTGTCGACTTTGTGTATGTTTAATTTGGGAATTGTTCACGTGACATTTTTCTTTCTATACAACATTAGTATCTTTCCTTTATTTTACAGTCTTTAATCCTTATCCATTCTGCAATAAACTTGTTCTGGAGGTCCTTTGTAGCATCTCAATCCCTGTGAATAAATCTTTCATGCCATGTGTGCAGACATTCTTTGTTGTGTCATTTACTACCTTTCGTCACGTAGGCTGTTTCTGGCATTTTCAATTCGCAAAATCTTCCGTACCGTTTTTCTACTGCTACAGCCTTTTTTTGCATTCTGTAAGGTAATTTTAACTTGATTATCTTCATCATCGAGACTGTTTATGTTACCCGATCCGGTACCGAGTACTTCAGCAGTGATTCCTTTGTGTGCAAGTCGAAAACTCATTCGGCTTGGAGTAAATTCTTCGAAAAATGATTGGTTGTTTATCATATGACTCGACGCACTAGAGTCGACAAACCACTCATTTGAAGTTCCTAAATTGGCTCCACTCTCGATTCCTATAAAACAGAAATTGGTTGAATCTTTAGCATCATTTGCCTTATCTTTGCTTTCCTTTTCTTTATTTACGTTCCACTCTTGGTATGTTCTGCAGTTCTTCTTCTGGTGTCCAGGTTTCTTACAGAAAAAATACTTTATTTCCTGCTTTCTTGCACATTTACTACTTGCCCTTTAAGAGATTCAGAGTTAATTCATATTCAGGTCTCGATTCTAAAGCTGTGATGAGAGTACATATTAGAAGAATTGCGATCACTAGTTTTTTCATTAGAGCTTCACCAAGAGCTGTTAACTTATTTACTTAGCTTAACATTGTATTAATACGTTCTTCCATATTACCTCCACCTACCAACCTTAGACTACATATTCTTTTTAGTAGAAACACATTACTTGTTATGCTAGATTTCTTGTGGTAATTCTTTAGTGAATCCCATGCTTGACGTGCAGTGGTTGCTTCCCTGATGTGGTTTAATTGGCCGTCTTCCACTAGCAAACCAATCATTGCTGAGGTTCTCGATCCTAAATTTTGTAGCTTCTGCCATATTTCTTTATTATACCTTAGTATACTCTCAATAAGTTTCACTTTTGTCACTTGCACTGCTTCTTTGGTCTGGTTATACGATATGATGAACTATTTTTACTAGATCTATAGCACATTTCAATAGTATTTTAAATCATAGGTGATATAACATGTATAACAGGCAGGTTATGAAGTCTATATTAGAGTTCCAAAAAATGTAAATTAGAGCGGATGCAAAATCTGTTGTAGTAATTTATCAATGACAAGAAATTATTTTTGATATTATTATTATTATAACACTTAATTTATCACAGAACTATACATAAGATCACTTATTGTCACGTATACATATAATCGCATGCTTAAACGGCTTTAAAAATCTTAATTAATCGCTGAGGATTTGAATCTAACTTAAGCCGCGCCGCTCCGCACGCTCTAACCAACTGAGCTATCGAATGTTTGAACCACTTATAGGTAACTTTTCGGTTTTGTACATTTTATGGATAGCGGAGTTTAAAAAATTGCAATACAAAATTTTTATTTGATCTTTTACACAATTTTTTTGGAGGAAAAATTTATATTTTTGAAAACACTAAAAACGGTGCTAACGTCGAAAAGTGGAAAGGAAAGTATATCTATATCAGAGTCAAAAAGAAAAATGTAATTATCGTCATTATTTTGGAAAAAATGGATTTAAAAAGTATTATATAGGCATACACCACGTTTTATGCTTTCTTAACAACATCCTAAATTAGATCTGCAGCTTCTACTGTTATATTAGAACTCTAAAATTTTTAATTTATGCTTTTTTTTTGAAAATATGTAGTTACTTATTATCTTGCTGATATTTTGTAGTTTAAATGAATAAGAAAGGATTCCTTTATATTATATTTGATAACTACATATTTTGTGCTTGCATTTTGAATGGAAAATATTATTTCGGATATGGGTGAAATTCAATTCTTGACTATCAAGCACAGAGGTAGGATTTACTTCCTTACTTCCCAACTTATATTAATCACATCCAATCCTTGGTTATAGAAAATAAATTTTCTGCGATAAACAAGATGAAGTTAAAAAAGTCCGTTTTTCCTTGAAAATGGCATTAAACAAATTATCATTTGGAGAATTTTTCAAGATTATTAAAGGAAATTATATTTGTAAGCATTTTAAGAAATAAAAATAAAACTGCAGGCAGCGAGAAAGAGCACGCAACCATCCAGTTATGAAGCAGAAGCACTACTGCCTGAGCTACCGTGTGATGGGAACAGTTTTCCGCCAAACTGAATGTTGTGTAATAACTTACGGCGAATACTTAAAAATCAATTTTCTCAAAAACCACGAAAAAGCAAAACAGCTTTGAAAAAAGAATACTGAGATAATAAGCTTACATTTTAAAAATTATGAATCGAAACTTAATTAGGTATGTAGTATATAAGGAAAGAAATATATACTGTTTCCAGAAAGATAATTACTCATTAAATCTGTTGCAAAATAATACAAAGAACTGTGCGCTCAAAATGATTTACTAACCTCGAGTTTAACAACAAAACCACCCCTATAAAAATCGACCTTCACATATAGTCGATAAAGCATACACACTTGCTCATGAAGTATGCTCCGAATCGCTCCAAATTTTACGGAACACCGTTCTCCAGTTCATATAATGCACTTCTTTAGAAAAACACTCAGTATCTCCAAATTAATTCCTACGAATCTTTTAAAGATTTTTTAACGATTTCTTTCACCATAATTATCGAACGTTTTTATTCCCAGCTCATTTTAAAAACTATGGAACTTTTTTATATTTACACCTGAATAATTCTACATTTTATCTGGAATTTTTTGGAAATTGCATAAAGCTCTGCTCAGTTTTCAGTTTTTCCATTACATAAATTTTATCAAACTTATTTTTTTCCGTGTAGACATTTCATAAATTATTTTCAAAATCTATTTTCGAATTTTAATTTCATGTTCAAAGACCGACGAAAATAGAATTACGTATCTTCATTTATGTCTGTATCATATTTATATGTTCAGTAAATTATCTGTGTGATAACAAAATCATACTAATTGAGGCAACAATATATTCAAATTATAACACAGTTTCACGATTAGTTGGACCGTCACGATTAGTGGGATATTTACATTATCTGAAGTTGTATGCGTACTTCATAAAACGACTACAAATATAATCTAAATTTATCATTATCTGTACATGAAACCCATCTGAAAAAATGAAGATCCTTACTAGCAATCTTTTCCTTGCATTCGCGTTCTTGTATAATATTGTTGGTAAGTCTATATCTAATGTATTATGAATAATAATATGGGCAAAAAACATTATAAGTTCCCAAAATGTGAAAATTACACAATACTTATTAACTTCTCATGAAAAATATGGAATCAGTTTCCAAATTACTTTGAAATCTCGCAATATTTCACAAAATTGGAGACTCGTAACCAAAATTGAGAGTCGTTCGTGCATAAGTGGCTAGAACTTTAACTAAGACCATTGCCATAGTTCTACGTTTTCAGGCTGCAAACTATGCCTAGTAGTTTTAAATAATAAAAACTTTGTTTTAAAGGTTCCAAATTCAAGTAGTCACATTCTGTTTATTTTGTTCTAGACTTAAACAGAAAATTATCAAATATTTAAAGCTTTTAATTATTCAATATTAAAATTAAAACACTTTCAAATTTAGGATTTTGCTCGCAGACTTCGCAAAGAAACGTGACAAAGGTTTCGATACGAGATCATTTTTTTTAAACCTAAGCATTTTCTTAATTTTGAAACATTTTCTGTGTCTGATTGTTCAATTATAATAGCTTTATAGGGCTGTATATAAAATACCTGAAGCTTTTTTTAAAATTATGAACCACAAAATTACAAAAAACTTCAGCTATAAACTACAATTATTTACTAGAATGCGGGCACTCTTACAAAAATTACAAGTAACAAAATTTTTATCAAAAATTACAATTCGCACATTATTTTGCTTTACTGTGGTGTATAGTAGTTTATTGAAAAAGTACATTTCGACCAAGGTAGATCATTCGTAATTTTTTGAAAATCGAACGAATTTAAAGCCATCATAATTTGAAAAATTATGTTCGTTCAATTTTAATCGTTTTAGAATTAAAGTAAAATATTTATTTCAAGCATATTCATTAAGTTTGTTAATTACAAGAATATTTTGTTAATTTTTAAAATAAAAATTTAGGAACAGATAAACCTTTTTAGTGTCTTTTAATAAATTTCTCAAATTTTCTCCTCAATATATATATTTTTTTGTGCGGACACATTAGTTTACAAAAGAAATATCGGTAAGAGTGAATTTTTCGAAACTCCCTCTCCCCCACCTCCATCTGAAGAAAACATTTTTAAGGAAGTTTATGTTTTTAAAGTTTTTATTATTTTTCAAACAAAAATAAAATGTATACCTAGGGCTTGTAATTCTGCAGATAAAGTTTTTTTTTTTAATAAAAAGATTTGATTTATTTATTGAAATTTCATATTTTGGACAAACACCCAACTTTGGGCGCTGCTTCACAAATCTCTATTTTGTTTTTACAGAATCAAATGCGGCTATTAGAGTACCACTGGAAGATATACACGTCGATCCATATATTTATCAACAAATGAGTAATCCTCCACGCGTATTTAATCGATTTGTAAATTTTAAAAATCCCGCTAATCCTAACCACCGATACTATACAATTATTGTACAGCAGGGAGATAAGGACGTAACTTTTGTGTTTCACAAAGATAATTATGGACGCATAATTAATGTTTACACGGAACCTACGAATAATCGACCAGCACAAGATCGAAGTCTCAGCACACATATTGCTACTTTATATGGAGTAGACTTTTTGGTGCATAAGAATCGTCTTGGAGATATAGTTGGAGCTTCCCCTCCACCCACTCAACCACGAAGACCAGGATCACCAGAATCGAGTGAGGGAAGCACGGAAAGCACTTAGAAGTGGCACTGAAAGCAGTGGAAGCAAGGGTCCCTCTTTTTCATTAAAAAATGTTGACATGTACAGAAGTGTATAGAAATATACTTTCCTAGTTTTATTTCGAAAGATTATATTTTTTGTAGTAATAAAAATGGAAAGCTATCAAAATGATCCATGGAGCCTTTAATATATTTTCCCAAAATTTTTAACTTCATATCTCATTTAGAGCGGACGTAAGTTATTGTGAAAAAATATCACTAAGGTTGAAATCCGGTAAGTAGTATATGCCGTTAATGCAAACACAAAACTCTAATTCTGTAGTTTATTAGATGGATCATTACTTGAGATAACTGCGACATAGCTCATAATACATAATATTATGAGTATATATATACTCATAATACAAGATACAATAAAAATAATACAAAAAATATTTGAAATATATTTAAAGCGAAGTGTCTAGTCGACAATCTTTATCGGTGAATAGTGCCCTACAACGGAAAAACATAAATAAGCCACATTTTTTCAAAAAATAAGTTTTTGGCATCTGTGGGATTGCGAGAGTAGGATGCGTCTAACACTCTTAATAACAAATTATGATTCTCAATTATTTATAGTAAAAAATAAATGTTCAAAATTGCGAATATCAAGCGAATTAAACGAATACATTGGAAAAATATACGAAAAGTACATTGCGGTGCTCAAAATTTGTAACAAAAGTCGAATACCTTACGAAATACAAGGGAATAATATACGGAAAATTTCTGTTGTATCGAGGGTGGACGCTCGATAACTTTACAGCGAAGTGAGTTCGCGTATTTCATATCTTACAAATTATTCCAGAAAATATCGCAAGTAAATTTTCTGACTGAAATTGTTTAACTTATACATTTTTTATTACAACATCAGAAAGAGCACATGCGTTTTGCCCAAAAGGAGTACTTGCACTGTTAAAAATTTGTTGCCATACTAAAGTCCTGGGCGCAAGCGGTTTTTATTGAATGTCTCCGGTCGACCCAGACACATGAAAAAAATTTGTACTTGAAGAATTACCGGATGTGTTCTGATCTGGCGGATATGAGAAAAAATCAGCAAAAATGATGGACATACTTTTTGATTAATACTGTAGAACTCCTCTTATGAGAATTAAAAATAAAGCGATGAGACTCACCGTGAATTTCGGTAAATAGTTCAAGATCATCGCGCTGTTACCAACAAAAAATATTCCGATTTATAGAGGGACTTCTATATTAAGCCTGCTCTATAAATCTTAATTATAATTGCACACAGTACAAATTAAATAGATATTCTTAAACGTAAGATTAGGCATTATATTATATTATAAGAGCTGAAACAGGAAAAATCGGTCATAGAAGAATCTGACAGGAATCGAGCACGCGTCTCCGGGACAGGAGCAAAATGATTTTCTAATGTGGAAAATTCGACGGAGAACAAATAGGAAGAATTCTCAACAAACACAACATCCAAACCATACTTAAACCACCAGCAAAAATAGGACAACTTCTAAACAATCCTAAAGATAAAAAGGCACCTCTCAGTGATCCGGGAGTATATAAAATCCCTTGTTCTTGTGGCAAAGTCTACATTGGAGAAACCGGGAGGGCGGTGAGCCAACGTGTAAAGGAACATGAGAGTAAGTCAGGCTAAAACATTTCACGCAATCAGCACTAGCTGAGCATCATATTGAAACAGGACATAGCATTTTGTTTGACAAAACAACAGTCATCGCAAAAACGTAAAATATTTTTCCAAGAAAACATAGAGAAGCAATCGAAATCTTAAAACACCCTAATAACATCAATAGGGACAATGGATATAATACCAATCCGATTTGGCTTTCCGTCCTCCCGGGTTTTTTAAAAAGGACTTGATTGGACAATCAAGTTCGAGCAGTCCCTACCATGGGGCGCTCTGGCCAATCACAGGCATCGTAGAGAATATATATAGGAACAAAATAACCTGAAACTTCAGTTTCAGGTCAGCCCTGAAGAAGTGAACTGTAATGTTTACGAAACGTCGGCAATCTCGTAGTTTTGCACACGATTGAAACCCGAAAAAGCTTTAAATTTTGAATTTAAATTTATCAAAATAAATCATCGTGAAAGCATTAAATCTACTTTAATATTATATATATTTTTATTATTATGAGAAGTTGAAGGCTCCGGGCGATGCGATCATGGTTCTTTAAAGCAACCAATCCCGATGCAACCAGAGCTTGTACATCATCCACTCCTGCTCCTTCAGTCCTAGAAGGTAAGCAAGAGTGGGAAATTTACGCGAGATGATAGCATTCGGCACTGTTCCTTGGAGTCGGACTCTAACCACGGATGACCTTACGCGGCAGACGTGACAATGGAAGTGAAGCTTTCACCTCTGGATACTTTTGTAGAGCTACCACTGGAATATTGTTGAGTTCGCTGATAATTAAAGCTTTCATACCTCTAAGGCAGCTGATTATGTTAACTACAAGATGGAATCTGTAGCCTAGGTACAGCCTGCTACGCTCGTAAACAAGTGCTTGCTATTTAGCCCGTTTCTCTTCCTCCCTTGTCGTGATATCACCATCAGCTGGTGCTGAGAATTCAATCAGGTAAATGATCTTCGTCTTCAGATCTTGAGGGATAATATCAGGCTTTGTAGCACTGATACGTTGAGTGATAGAAAATTAGAAATTCCAGTAGATCTTTCACTGGTCGCTCTCCACAACAAACTCCAGTTTCACCTGGGCGTATCGCAAAACGGGCATTAAATCAACACCATAGAAGTGCCGAAGATTGTAATACAAGACTTTTAGAGCCGCATTGTGTCGATCTGTTTACCCTTAGCGTGCATACTGCATGCATCCACTACAAACATGTCTAAGTTTTTCTGGCTCTTGATAGCATGCTTGGCAGTTGGTGTCGCCTACAGGTACATTCATAATGCGCTTGCGGTAGATTTAAGTGTCTATAACGCCATCTTGACAGGCAAAAAGAAATCCCTCAGTCTCCGATCTCAATCCAGCAGACTTGAGAAACATGTTGGACAGATTCGCTGATAGCCCTTGCCTACGTATAATTCCATAGAATATACCATGGAGACGCTTTTCAGCATGTTCTCTTAGTAAAAGCGAATTTTCTGCTGCATGTACACGACTTTTGAGCACCAAAGGCGTTAGTGATACTAGTACATGTGTAGTGTCGCTGGAATCAAATGGGAGACCAAGCCCCTCTCCGACACTATCTGCGGCACAATATAGAAACACAGCAGCATTTACGAATTGATGTTAGTGTACGAGTCGAATATGAGAATCTGTGCTATTTAGAACTGAGTAGGCTGCAGCCAGAACCGTTTTTCGATGAAGACACTCCAAGCTTAGCAAGCCTCTACCCGCTTTATCTCGAAGGAGGTATATTCAAGGTACGGAAGCTCTAGGATGATGACTTCGATGGATTGTCATCATCTTGCGTGCGCTTCTGTCAACTTGCTTCAACCCATCGACGTTCCATTTTACTGCACCAAACGTGTAGAGCAGTATAGGAATGGCCAGCATTTTGGTCGCCTGGATCTTATCCTTCCCAGATAATTGGGATGCCCAAATTTCGGAAGCCTAACTGTCTCTCCATATATCTTTCCGTCATTAGTTAATAGACTACCAAGATATATGTACTTATCAACTTGTTCTATTCTCTTATCATTTAGGATAATATTGCATATAGTATTCTCACGCTTTCATTTAAACACCATAATTTTTGTTTTATTTACATTAATTTTTAGGCTCATGTTCTTCATAATTGTGTTCAGTTTCCTCAACATTCTTTGCAAGTCTTCGATTGACTCTGTCATAAAAATCTTATCATCTGCTAAGGGTGATCCACGCACCCTCACTTTCCAGAGATTCACCCCATCTTTGTCAAAGAGGGCCATCATTAAACACTTGTCCATGAATATAAGAAATAACCATGAAGACATAACGTATCCTTGCCTTACACCTTGCATAAAGCGAACTAGTCACTCAGTTTTCCATTTACCCTTACACTCGGTTTGCTAACTGCATATTTTTTTGTATTGCTTGTAGGAGCCATCCATGGACTCCGAAATCTTTTAGGGTTTTCCAAAGTTTACTTCTATCCATCTTTTCAAGCGCACTTTCTAGGTCAAAAATGCACAGAAAACTTGTATATTTACTCTAAAACTTTTATCTTTGATCTTCCTCAAGCTAAATATTTGCTCCGTACATGATCTTCCTGGCATAAATCCACTTTGGACTTCCCATAGCATTTTTCCTGTTATTTTCATTACCCTATGAAAAGGGGTTTTGCAATATAATTTGCTTACGGTACTTAATAAGTTGATTCCTCTGTAATTATTGCATTTGCTTATGTTTGCCTTTCTTTTGTATATTGGGATGACAATCGCCTTTTTCAGTCATGTGGAACCTGCCCAATCTTGACACATAAATTTATCAACTAGCACAACCTGTCCGGTATGTAGTCGCCACCGTATTTGAGCATTTCAGCGTTAATACTGTTTACATTAGCAGCCTTACCATTCTTTAAGTTCTTAATTATATCTGTTTTCTTCAATAGTTGTTAGTCGTCGAACGGACGGAACTGGAACCGACAGAGTCATAGCTGGTTGGTGTTGTATACTGAGAAGATCACCAGCCTTCAGCATTTTGACGATATCTGTGAAAATGTGTTCATCTTTTAAAAGTTCCCGAAAATGTTCCCAAAGTTGATATGTTTCAATACATTTATTAGGTTTCAAAATTTTACAAGTTTTATAATGTCCATTTAACCTTCTAGGAATTTCAACATGCCTTTATAAGCTTCCAGGAAATTTCATAAATTTTCAGAAAAGTTCATAAATTTTCGAAGAACTTATACAAATTCATAAATTTCCATCATCTTTTTTTTATAGGTCATTTGATTTGGATTTACCAAAGTTCTTTTCAATTTATAGGTGACACTTATATTTTTACGGCTAATCCTTTTTTATGATTTATATTATATTTATATTTCAGTTTTTGACAGTGAAAAATGCGACCGTTTTCCAAGACTGAGTCTGTTAAACTGAAATTTATGAGCTCTTCGCCTGACTTTTTCAAGTGGAGATAGTCGTTTCAAGCATGGAAATTCTTCACTTTTAATCTCAAAAACCTGTTTTTTCAAAATATTGGTATTTACTTTATTCCATAAGAATAAACATGGGAGAAGATGAAAGGATAAAATAACAAAGTGTTTCATCCCAATTCCATTTTAAATTAAAAGAGTACGGCCTCCCCCCCCAACAATCAAAACAGCTCGATTTTGAAAAATATCAAAAAAGTCGTAATTTGAACATTTATGAAAAACTTACATATATAAAGTTATGAACCATTTTCAACCTATTCAACCTATTTAACCTTTAAATTGGCCATTTCAAGCCTTATGGGTAGACTGATGTACATAGTGAAAAAGTTAATGTTGTGATGAGATCATTTAAATAAAAGACGATTTTTCATAAAGAAGAATTTAAATTTTTGATTGTTTATGTAATTTTTGTTTGGTTAAAATCTAATAGGGCCTTATGACTGTTACAAAGGATAGTTCTTTGGAAGATCTCCATAGATAAAGCGTCCCAAATTATTTCTTCGCCCCAGGCGTAAACTTGTCACTCTTGCAAGGGGCTGCGCTGTGTCATTTTATTATTTAATTTTTATGAAAATTATTCAGCTTTATTACAAGTCTGCGATTATCAGAAGCTGAAAGCGAGACTCTGTTCCATTTTTTTTAAAGTACAAAGAGTTATTATTTAATGTAAAAGTAGACAACAAAAAGAAAAACAAAAAAGCACAGTTTGAACTTTCCTCGTTTATCAACGTAATTCTTCATTTTTTATGTTAACAATTGACTGAATCAAAAAATTATACAAGAAATTTCTCTTCATAAATGGATTTGCTAACCGATTCTATGTTAGAAGTTTCAAAAATCTGAAATTGTAATAGAATTATTGCATTATATAAAAAAAAAATTAAAACGCGAATATGTCGTGACCTAGGTGCGCTAGGTGCCCTAGGTGCACTTAAATTTGCGAGGGAAGCGAGCCGTGCGCGAAGAGAATGTTCCCGCGCAGCGGGTAGATTTTCTATTATGAAAACAAGGAAATGAAAATACGTCTTATTCAATATCAATACATATTATGAATTGAAATAATACACATTTATTCAATTAATACATTCTTCATGGTAGCTGAGAATAAGGATTAATGTAAAATAGGTTACAAATATTAAAATAATCATAAAAAAGAAAATTTGTACTTTATTTTTCAGTATCTGAATAATAAATCCCAGACCGAGGTACGGAAATTAATGTAATATACATTTAATTTAATAGAGTTGAACATTATATAGAAATGTTCGCGTTTTGGATATATGAACTTTAATCGAGTGCGAAGCGTAAGACACATGACAAAAATGTGTTCGTGAAAACCGAAGAAGCTTTGACAAATGAAGATTCACAATCACCAAATTACAATTGTCGATGGGTTAAACTTTAATTTTAATAGGTATATGCACAAATCTGGGGAAAGTACAAAGACCGAGCGCAAAGCGCGAGATGAATACATTATCGAGCTACAACACTACCGAAAGAAAGTTTGGGTACATTTCCTTTGACCGTTTGAAAATTCATACTTTACTTTGGAGACGAATACCTGTGCAGGAACTACATTTACGACTTTTTAAGTAGACGTTTGAATATTAAACGTTTTTTTCAGCGAAATGAACATTTTGAAATCTTGAGTTCAACTCTTTGCCAAATATAGAAGAGTGTTTCTGAAAATTTAGAAAAATCATGAAATCAAGAGTAAATCCTACTGTTTAAATTGAATTCAAAAGCACGCTTAAATATAAGGTAATTGCTGAGTATTCATAAAAAATATAAGTTATAAGATGCTACGACAGATTCCTTTATATTCCATTTTACAGCTAATGGAATCTGAAATTGCACCTTATAATAACAAATGGAGGTTAACGACGAATCTCACATTTGTGGCTCCTAAGCATATATTTTGAACAAGTAAATATTTTTTATTGTAGCAGTCGCTTTTTTTAAATTAAAAATCTGATTGAAAAATTCTCGGAATAAAATTACCTGGTGAGACAACTTACATTTCAGGATATTAAAGTATTATATTTATTTTGGATGATTAATAAGAAGACACTTTTTCAAATATTCTATTCATGACCCATTCTTTCACGTAATCTAAAAATGCATTTAGCTCGCAGCTCTGTCGGTTGTTAATCGATGGCTTTTCCAACATATATCGGCTGTGCATGGTCAAAAAACAGTAAGCGCCAAACAGTAAATTTTTCATAATAAAGCTCTCTTATGCTAGTATGAATCAATAAGTAGTCAAATTTACATTAAAAAACATTTTTTCAAGCGCCTTATCTTTTGCAACATCTATGCTAAGCAGTTTTTATGTAAAGAATGAACTTCCAAAACAAAGTATAAGCGCCATAAAACACAATTTATTCACCTGGGCGAGTAATCGCATTATGTATGAAGTTTTAAATAATTATATAATGATTTAATTAACTTCTTACTTATATTTACTAGAATAAATAATAATTTACTTAACTTCTTCTATGTGATTTAATTATCAGGTCATTCAGAAGAAGTGGAAATTTAGTCTGTTTTATCGAAAAAAAGTATTTAGAAAATTGTAATTGTTTTAAAAATTATTGGTAAGTAATAAAAAGTGTCAACATAAACGGAGCTAATGACCTATGTTAAATTAACAATAAAGCGAATCGGTCGTGTTGATCTTTGATTTACATAAATTAGTTTACTTTACTCAGAGCAGTTGTAAATTTTTGATATTTTGTTGAAAAAAGTTTTAACAAATGGAAATTAATAAAACAATCATACAGGGTGTTTGTTTTAACTTGAGACAACGAAATATCTTAAAATCATACGCATCTTATGAAAACAGTATCGGTAATGAAAACTTTTTAGTTTCGAGGGGGAGAAGCGACTTTGAACAAAATTTACCCCACCCCACCCCCAGGAGACATGGACGGTGGTTTTTTTTCCGCGAATCAAAAAAAAATTTTCGAATAAAACTTATGGATTTCATGAACGAGAATCTGAATCTGTGATAAAAAATTGGGGTTCCCATTTGAAATTACAAAGTTGCCCCCCTCCCTGCCTCCTGAGGGGTGGGGCGGGGTAAATTTGTCCGAAGTCTCTTTTCCCCCTCAAAAATAAAAAGTTTTTATTAAGGATATTTTTTCATAGGATGCGTATTTCTTGAGATATTTCGATGTCTCAAGTTAAAAAAAAACACCCTGTATATAAGTGGTAAAAATACGAGACTTATCAGAATTCTGTCAGGTTCGTTGACAAGCAAAAACTACATTTTTCTGCAATCTTCCAGTCAAAATTTACATTTGAACAATGAAAAGTTGTTGGAACGATTACAAACAAATTGAATCAACCATTCTGATTTTTCGTCTTGCCTGATTAGTGATGGGCACTGCTCGGCCTGACTGTGGTAATACCTGACCTGACCGGTAATGTCTAGTCATGACGGTAAAAGTTGGTAAAACGCGGTCAGACCCAAATATCTCCATCAGGAAAGTTTTTTTATGGAAAAAAGTGGCTTAGTTGTTAGGACATACCATATGCTAAACTTGTAAAAAAAGTTTTTCGGTTCTAAATGTTCCAGTTATTCTCAAAATAATGAAAATGCCAAAAAGCTGAGCATAGCAGATGACACTTTTGACAGTTTCGCGCGAGTATCGAGGGGAATTTGAAAATGACACTTTACAAATTGAAAAATACATTGAAAATCTATTGCATTTTTAAGTTATATTTTTAAAATAATAGTAGTGTGCTAAGTTATTTTGAATAACGTTTCAATGAATATTACACTTAAACATGTTAAGTACTGTGTATCGTATAGGTTATATTCCCTACATGAAAATACTGAGTTTTTTTCTTTAAATAAAATAAAATTGATATCTAAATATTATAAATTTAGATTTATGAGTAATTTTTGTAAATAATTTATTATTTGCTATTATTTATATGTAAAGAAATTCAATAAGGCAATTATTATAATTAAAAACGGGAACAATGAAAGTGAAATAAAATTGAATTCTTTGAATGGGTTTTCAAGAAAAAGAATTGTTTAAAACATTTTTTAATATTATTTTACTTTGGAATTACGAAAATTTGTGTAACAACTCTTACATTTACACGAATTTTTATATAATTATTTTTTCTCCTACATATAAAGGCAAATAAAGAAAGCTTGAATGTTATTAAGAAATTTCATTTCCCACGAACAGTTTTAAAAGAATATTATAATAATTAATGGAAAAAGAAATTACACGACTAATTTAGTACCCTTGTATAAACGAAAAACCCAATGAATTTTGTATTTTTTGAAGTCTGTAAAATACGAGGATTACACAACATTTACTATTAAATTAACACTGAATTAATATTAAACCTTAAATCATTTAAAATAACAAAATACCTTTTCATGCTTCAAATTTCATAGACGAATAAAGACATCATTTAAATTTATTTTTCGTATACTTGGCATTGAAATTTAAGATATTTTGTTTTAATTATTTATCCTAAATTATTTAGGAAACTTTTTTAAATACATTTATACATGAGTATGTACACACAATTTACATATATGTATATGTATAATTAAATTACGCAAATTACTACTAAATGTAAATTAATAATTAAATTTTTATACATATACATTATATTACAAGTTAAAGAAAAAAAATAGTATATTTATTTGCAAACATAATCTACAAGATACGAAGTACTCACTTAAGTGTTCAGGAATAAAATGAATGAAAGTTTTATGAAAAATAAATTAACATACTACTAACTAATACTTTAAAATTATTGCTTAATAAATGTGACACATTTTCAATGTAATTTGTCAGTTTTAAATTCCCCTTGAAACTCGCGCGAAACTGTCGAAAGTGTCGTCTGTTATGCTCAGCTTTTTGGCATTTTTATTATTTAGAGAATAACTGGAACATTTAGAACCGAAAGACTTTTGCACAAGTTTAGCATAGGGTATTTCCTAACAACCAAACCACTTTTCTCTATAAAAAACCTTTCCTGGTGTAGATATTTGGGTCTGACCGCGTTTTACACACATTTACCGTCATGACCGATCAGGATTTGGTCATGACTGTGAAATACCGAGCAGCGCCCATCACTATGCCTGATACGTTTATCTGGATGTGAGGGTGTCGTTAATTTACGATAAAAAGTGAGACAAGTATTGTTAAAAATATAATACAAAATGTATATAAACAATTCATATTTGATAATAATAATATTTTCGACCAATATACGGCAAAATACCTGATCCTCGTCAAAAGGGTGGATTTTGGACCAAGCTGCGGAAGGAGATGGAGCGGTAAATATAAAAAAAATCAATGCATATGTCACATTCGTGGAAGTGATTTTAATAGGTGGGCATTCAATATTATTCGATCGAAAAAAGTACGGATTTTCTTTTTTTTTGAGAACCTCATCTTTTTCTAACCACATCCATTGCGCAGTTCATAAAAACGCTCAAAGTGTCAGATTTTCGATTATTATAAAATCCGATACCAGTTCATGAACTGTCTAGACTATTTATTGATTTTTTTTAAATTTTAATTTCATTTTGAAAGACTTACGAAAATAATATTACTTGTATCTAAAATAAGTCAGTCTTCAATTTATATTTTAATCAAATTAATATTGTAATTTGTATTTTAATAGAACGTATTTAAGTACATTCTATCTGTGATAAAAAATTAGTTTCGCAGACTCATTTTGAGAATCTAGGGGAAATTCATCATTTTGAGACTGTTTCTTTCTTATTTCGAGTATCGTCGAGTGTTGGGCTGAATTGTCATCCACCTGTCAAGACGATCTTCTTTTTGTTGTTTGCTCGAAATAAATAGTAATTAGCGGGTCAGTTACAATGATAGTTACCTATTTTTCAATTTTTTTAAATTTCACATCGCGTATTAGTCACATAAAAGAAAATTTTTACTTAGTAGTGCAAGTATTCCCTAGTAAAAATGACAGGTATCAATAGAAGCCGTTTAGAAAACGTATAGGATGCAGATGGTATCTTACATGGTCCTAACTGGTTTCTAATAGGAATTTTATTTTAAAATTGTTTCTAACCAGTCTTAATCAGTATTATGTTCTTTTGATAAAGTTTTCTCACAGGATCTAAGTGGATACAATGGGGTATTCTTTTACTGGACATATTATTAAGTACAAACTTGTTTTTCTAACGGGTTCTAGTAGGTATTATATTACACCTTCGGAATTAAATTATTCTGATTAAAATTCTAAGTGATGTGTTTTAAGCGGCTCTAACACTAGTTTTCAGCCATTTTGCCCATCATATCTCACTATGATATTTCTATGTATTTTGGCCGTCTAAACACGGAAATCACACTCAAACAATTTGCTATGAAAGCGTTTTCGAGATATCAATGTTCGAAATGATTTTTTTCAATTTTCAGAGTTGTTCCGACGTTTTGGAGTATATATAGAGTTCTAATCATCCGATTTTCCTAAACGAGCACTCAATTTGAAGGAAACTGAATCCTCTACAACTTTCTATCCTAAAGGTTTAAGATCGGCTCAGTAGTTTAGATGCTAGAGATTATAATAAGTGGGCTGATATTTGCTATTTATATTCTTCCCAGGACGATATGTGAATTGTCGACCTCGTTTTTTGCCAAAACATACAACTTGTCCAATATATTAAAATCGCTAGCATCTGAACTACTTGGCCGATCTGATAACTTTACAATATAAAGTTGTACAGGATTCAGTTTCCTTCAATTTGAGTGTTCATTCAGGAAAATCGGTCAATTAGAACTCGAGATACGCTCAAAAACTTCGGAACAACTCTGAAAATTGAAACAAAAATTCGAACTTTGATATATCGAAAACACTTCATTAAAAAATGTGTGTG
>CAKNWT010084855.1:0-10334 GCA_932066315.1 Andricus coriarius | reverse complement strand
TAGAGGCTGAATATGTTGTTTCTATTTTTATTTATATATTTGTTGAATTGAAATTAACAAAATATATAAGTAAAAATAATATCCGCGTATAAAATAGATACTTAACCTCTTAATCCAATTAAGAAATAAAATTAGAAATACAATATTTAGTTTATTTTAAAATAATTTTATGTGAAAAAAAGAAAATAAACAAAATAAATTATATGAGTTTTTAAATAAAAAATAAATACAATAAACTTACTGCTCCTAGGTCCGTTCTTCCACCAGCTGATTTTACTTTTCGTTCCAACAAAATATCTTTCGTAGCAAAATGCAACTGACACACTTTATGACCCAATTTTAAAATTAAATCGTCGCGTCGTATTGCTTTCTGCCATAGTTTGACATTTTCTTCACCTTTTGGAACAAGAAAAACACTAAATTTCGTAGGATTAGAAACCCTTCTAGAAATAATCAATTGAACACGATTCAGAACGATTCACAGTTGTAAAAACTTCAATCGTTTTCAATCGTTCCTAATTGGTGTGCCATTTGTAATTCGATTTCAATTATTTTCTATGTGTATAGAGATTATGTCTTCATTCCTAATGTTCCTAATTGTTTTTAATCGGGGCGGCAATTGAGGTGGCGAGCGGCGTTTGTTTTCTCTGACGAAAAATAACCTAAAATAGAACAAATTTTTCTTCGCGTACTCGCGGTGTGTCGTGCATTTTTTATATTTTTGTGGACAGTTTTTAAGTGGTTTTAAGATTATAAAGTGATATAGATTGATGGTTTTCGAAATTCGCAACAATATACTGCTATAAAGAATTGCTAGAAGGAATTCGACGGGGAGAGAAGAAAATAATTTCCGAATCCCATTTCAGACAGTGACAAAATCTTGAATTTCGAAATGCACAAAAAGACAAATTTTTTATAGTCTTATTTTGAGCAATTAAAAATGCAACGAAGTAGGTAAGGAAATTGTTTTGGAGAATATTCTTTTTATATGGTAGAAGAAATCCTTTACACATTATACCAGGGGAAAAAATGGTTAAGAGCCATCTCAGACCATTAATTGTAATTAAATGATAAATTTTCTTATTCTAGGCATGATAATATGTTAAAACAAATTTATTTTTGTTTTATCATTTTTAGGGGTTATTCCTCTATAAATAACAAATACTTTCTAGGGGTACAAAGAATATTTTAGCTTAAAATTTCTATTTATTACAAATTGAAAAATCATGTTCAGACTTAATATGGCCTGGCACTCTCAGCTCGCAAAAATTATTACAAAACATTTATTTAATTATTGTAATGAACATATTGCTTAACATGTGTTGCTTCGAAAAAAGTAAATAAACGTTTTCAAATAATTCCGGCGAGACGAAAGTGCTGCCATCAAATTGCCGCTTCAGAAACTCAAAATCCTACTACCGATTGGCCCGATTGGGAACGATTGAAATTTTTCAAAACTCAATCGTTCCCAATCGTGCACACACGATTAAGAAACACGATGAGAAACAATTCAAATTTCATTCTATCGATCTGAATTGTTTTCAATTAATTATTTCTAGAAGGGGACATAACCCGAAGTACATCCCGGAGCTAGGCATCAGTTTCTACTTTTTTTTCTTTTCCCTTATTCCCGTGTTCTTGATTTTCTTTTCTTTTGAGGGGTCTCTTTCCTTCTTAATTTTCCCCATAATTTAGAATTGAAAGCATTTATCAAAACACGTTCTATTAAATGAAAATGGTAAAAACAGAGCCTGTCTGTACATCTGCCATGTCTTCGTTGACAAATTCATGTTTACATACATGCCACCCAGTGCCACCTACGAATCAGCCTACGCCAAGAAGCTGCGTGAACTAACGTCAATGCATAGGACTGGTTTTATCGATAATTTGTTTTATACATATTAAATACTAATCGGCAGGTTTGAAAACGTTTAATTAAAATGTTTTAATTTATCGCTTACAAAAGATATCTAATGTTGGGTATACTTCCGAAAAGGTCACCCAAGAATATTGACTTGATACTTGGCCTGGGGGTTCCTTTTAGCCTTTAGTTGAACGCACCAAAAAGATTTTCAGCGCAGATCAATATAGATTAAGTTATTAATAATTTTGACTTTTTTTTATAAATTAGCTTTTTTTTAAATCTCGAAAAATAAATATTGATTTTGGAAAAAATGTTGTTTAGTTGTTTGTCTCGCCGAAACGCATATTTTGTATATGTACATTTTTTTTATAAAACAATATCTATTTTTGAAAAATCACAAAAATGAATTTTCAGATTTTTTGTCACAAAAAAATGACCACCACTAGGATGCGTGGTTTTTTTTAAGCTTGGGAAAAGGGGTCGGCATGAGTGGTGTAAGGGGGTGTAGGCCATTTATATGTATTATTATAAAATAATTTTAATTTTAATTTTTAAAACGTACACATATAAAAATGTTTGTCTATTATTAAAAATTGAGAGTTAATAAATTGTTTTCGAATGAAATATGTTGAATTTATTATTTTATTTCATAATCATCGATCTTTATTGAAAACGCAACATTCATTTAGATAACTGATATATAAATAAAAAATAGTTTAAACATCGTAATAATACATCACGTGTAAAATCGAAATCACTATTCAAAGATGAGACAAGAGTCCACTCTCGAGCTAAAGTGTTTCTGAATTGAGGCCAAGAATGTTGGATTAAACCCAGATAACAAAATGCCTGCACAGTGCGAGCATTATGGGTCGCACGCGTGCACATAAGGCCGCATTATGTGAGTTCATATCACCACGCAGATGTGTCTTCCATGTGGTCGCATATGCCTCGCACGGCGTGCGAGTCGCACGTATGCGGGTAAAATGCGAGCATGTAGTGTGAGTGAAATGATTTTTACATTATTTACAGAAATAAAAATGATAACTCGATAAATACCATTTAAACTTGGCACCGAATCATAAATAATAACAATAATATGATTTTTGGAGCCAAATTCAAATGGTCTTTATATAGTTTTCATTCTTATGTCCTAGTGAGGACAATAGAATTGAGGTTATATATTTTTTTTATTTAAATACCACAGAAATAAAACGAAAAAGGAGTGCAATAATATCACTGGGATTTCTTCTGTAATTAAATTTGGTAAATTCTCCAGAAATATCCGTCGGGATCGCGTACTAAGAAAACTTGTAAAGAAACCACAGCACATTGGTCCGTTGGCCGTCCGCTGGTACTGAAGTTTAATCGACATGGCGTCGGTGACTGGAGGGTACATTTTTATAAAACTATTTGATAAAATAATAAAATCCATAATTTTTTTTATATTGACTTTAATATTTTATTAAATAGACATTAAAAAATAAAAATTAATGTCCAAAATAGTTTTTCGACGCATGATTGTTGTCATCACAAAGTGCGAGACTTATGCCTCGAAATTACGTGCCCCTCACAAAATACGACGCATGTGCCTCGCACCCCGCACGCACCGCGTGCCTCGCACGCCGTGCGAGTAACATGCCCCGCACGTTTGCTTTTTGGGAAAGAAGTTATCCAGGTTCAAAGAAATTGATGTTTAATTTGATAACCTCAAAGTGACACTAACTTAAAATCAAAGGAGGTTGGGCTGTGGATTGCGATGAAAAATTCAATTTTTTTTCATTAAATGATAATAATTTCAACAAATATCAATACAAAAAGGTTTAAAGATTATTACCACGTCAAGATTGGAAACCAATTTTTAACTAAATCTTTATTACAAATGATTTTTTAATTACTGTATTAACCCTCAAAGCCTACACTTCCGAAATTTTCTGCTTAGCCTACACTGGGTGGTTTGTGCCCGGGCAAAGTTTAAAGTCCAGTATCTCTGGATAAAATTAACGTATCGCATTAAAATTTTTTTTTAACTGTATCTAAAAGTCTCACAAAAATTAATATTTTAAAATTAATCAGATGAATTCAACACATACTGTAAATATTTTAACAAGCCGAAAATATCTACCTAGTGTAGGCAGATAGGGTTAAGAAAATGATATTTCGAAAAAATCCTTTTACCACAATATGTATTTGATTCTCAAGAATCTTTAATGCAATATACTGCTAAAAAAATCCTTCTAAATAATACAATATTTGAACCTGGGTGGCTTCATCAAGTACGATCTTAATCATTTTTAGTGTTATCAGAAATTTAAAATATCATAAGCAGAAAATTCCATAGTATAAGCAATGTAAAAAAGTATTTTTTGTTGTTGTGATTCTTCAGAATATTTTTTAATTCTGACAACTTGGTAAAAAAAGAAGCACAGTATTGAAGTATAAAGTAGTCGTTATTCGCTATGCTCATTTATAATAATTATCTCAAATAATATTATGATAACAGAAAAAACGTTATAAAATAATTTCCGACGATTTCACTTTGTAAAATGTCAATGACGCTATATTCTAAAGCAAAACCCCGCTTTGCCGCCAAGAAGTCTCCTAGTTTGAGAAGCAAGAATACTATACTAAAATATACTGTTGTCTTCTTGCTAAATAGCTGAGTCGGCTTTCTTTTTTAATTTCAAACGAACATCCTAAAAAAAATGTCGTAGGGGAGCTGCACGTTTTTAGTTATGCCACTGAACTTATTTACTTACCATTTCAAATATCAAGGCTGACGATCTCGCTTGGAGCTTATTGAATGCGAAAAAAGGAAATCGAACTAACTTGCAAAATTCAAACTCACAATTCTCTGCTTACTATAAAAATAACTTATTCATAACAGCTTACATGTTCAACTCTACTGAGTTGGCCAATGCGTGAGATAGATTGAAATTTAGGACAGCTTTAGGTAGTTAGGTTGGGTTCAAATCCCCAAAGGGGGCAATTGTTCAAAGCGTATGAGCGTGCGATTACATGTGTAAGTCACTCTGCGTACAATCGTGTAATAATAAACGAAAATTTAGTGCAGTAATCATACATGAAATAATTTTTTTCTTTTCAAATCGATCGACATTTTACACCATTTTCGTTTTCGAAAGTTTCGAGCTAGTCTATTTATAAATCGTCTACAGCGTGCACACTGCTGCGTATACAATGGGAAATCGCCAAAGTTATTCTTCACAGTAGTAAGGCTTGCCAGGCGAAATAGTAACTCTTCCGCTCGCTGAGTGATGATAGTCACTGAGTGGTACCGTGCAGCCTACTATTCCAAATTTTTCATTCTACTCTTCAAGGAGTCAGATTCAATAAACTTAACGCGAAATAGTATTTTTAACAAAATTCACCAACGAAAAGCTGCGCTTCAATTTAAGATAGTTAGAGCTACTGGTTTAAAGAGTTCTAACGATCCACTTTTTTGCGTGAAGTGCTATAAATTTTCCGTAATATTTTCCTAAACTGCAGAAAGTGATTCATGCAGCAATAGCTATTTGTGATACAAGTGCGTAAAATAGGCGATTGCCGAATTGTGTGAAACTTGCAACATGAGCCGGAGGCTGAAAGCACGAGGTGGAAGTAGAAACATACGAAGAGCTGACGGCAAATGCTGCAATCACACAAGTAGCAATCGCCTGTGGGCACATGTATCATACGCTATTTGTTGCAACAACCACCCGAGAAAATTATTATTTAGCACTTTTTTACACATTTCACGGAATTCACGATCCCGTATGGTGCGTGTTTCAACTAAATCTGTATAACTTTTTACCCGTATTTCTAAGAGCATTTTTATTTTGTCGGTGTGCAAACATACTTATTTTTAAAGTGCGAATGCGTCTTCATTGCTTTGATTCGCGAAATAGATGTGTTTCAAAGTGCCCATGCGCTATTATTATTCTCGCACAGTTTGTTGGATTGAAACACTTTGCATCGGCATAGAAGTCCTCATTTTCGAGATGGGTGTTGCAAAAAGAAGTTTTACAACGAGATCTACGTGTAGTTTGGACTAGATAAATCCAGAACAGTGCATGTAATAAGAGAAGAATTAGAGGTCGAAGAACTGGAGGACGAGAGTGCGAATCTCCTCCCGGCAATGACCAGGAGCGGATACAGAGAAGTGGCCTGCGGGGGGAGGCGTTGGAAAATTTCATACACACTGAGAGCTATCATCAATTAAATTGACCAAATGTTTAAACAGTATCAATTGAATTTCTAACAAATTACATGTTATTATGAAATTAAATATTTTTTATAATTTTTCTCTATTTCCCAGTAAAAACGAAAAAAGTGAAGGTAAGTCTGAAAATCCTGGGGGAGGCGATTCCCGGTTTCGCCACATTGTAGATCCGCGCCTGGCAATGGCTGAGCGTGTGACATAGAAATATCTGGGTATTCTTGAGTCTAAGCATAAAAAACACCACAGTTATTCGTCAAGTGAAAGAGTGTTCCAGCCACAATATAGAGGCAGTAGGGTTGTTAAAGATTTGAAGCATCTGTGTGCATCACACGTTATACAATTGCAAGATATTTTAACAACAGCAAGCAAGATTTTTCGCCTTAGACTGTCATCTATGATACGGATCTTGACTATCGAATTATCGATATTTGCATGCTTAATCTAAATATTATTCTTTTTTTCTCATAGCTATTTTTTCATTAAATTTTTTCTGAGATTGATTTACACAAAAATAAAGAGTAAGCTTTTTAACATTTTAATTAACCTAATCTTTATTGATATATACCTGTACTATCGTACGAATGCGAGAAATAAAAACGCTCATTAGAAAGTTGGAATATTAGGAATTTTAGTATTAGGCCATGACCCGTCGCTGTCGGTATAATCAAGTCGTAGCAGAAAAGCAGTAAAAAAAGTCATTTTATTGTTTAGCTGAACCACAAAGTGATCCTTCATATAATATAAACTATAATCTGTATTTTATAAGATAAATAACTTCGAGCGGAAAAGCAACAGAACTTATCGCATTGCTTTATTTAACAAAATTTTGTAGGTCGCGGTTCCCACCTATCACAAAATTTTGAATTGCGATCGTGTGGTCGTACTTGTTCCTGCAAAGAAACCTGTATGCAGGTGAATCTTTGAAAGATCCTGTACTGTGCACAGGTTCCTTCGCCGAGTGAAATGAGCCGCGGATTCATATACAGAGTTTAGGCTATGGTCACTTGATAGCCAAACTTGAAGTATCATATTCTGATCTTGCTCTGAGACACCGGTTGACGGCAATGCGGTTTCCATCCCTGCGTCCTTTATTTTAATTTTTCAATTTGACAGTT
Source organism: Andricus coriarius (assembly GCA_932066315.1). Taxonomy (NCBI): domain Eukaryota; kingdom Metazoa; phylum Arthropoda; class Insecta; order Hymenoptera; family Cynipidae; genus Andricus; species Andricus coriarius. Next base: position 3,136 of record CAKNWT010084855.1, on the reverse strand, counting down.
ATGTCGGTAAATTTGAGCAAATTCATTTGATCGAAAATTTAACCATATAACGCCGACATATTCCAAGTGAGAAACAGATGTGGTATGTATTAGATTGTCCATCTACGCGTCGAGAAAAAGCTGATCATTTTCCTATAGATGGGCAAATGTTGTTAAAAATTTAAAATAAATAACACTTCAAACTTTAAAATATTCTCTTATCATTTTACTGTCAGTTCTTTATGAAACACAATTTTACTTAAAAGCCAGGAGAAAAATAATTAAAAATTCATAAACAATTATTTTAATAATCATTCATGTATTTTTATTTGTTATTTCTTGGTTTCTTATAATTTGATTTACTTTTTAAGTTAATTTTAAAATTATTATTATTATTATTATCATCTTCGGGATCCGAAACACCGCTATGAGGCGTCACTTGCAACTATATATGTATCTGAAAGCGACATTACTCTTTGTGATAACTCTTCGTGAGGAAACCTGTACAGGAACTAGCGCTTCAATTTACTTTACAAAGGAACCTGTACAGAATCCGCCAAAAAGATTATTTGTCAGTGGATCTCCCATTTCAGGACCTGTGAACAGACTAAACTAGATTTCAAACAAAATTTTAAGGGATTTTAAAAGATTTAAAAGATCTTCAAACGTCTCGTTGTGGGCATAAAAACACCCCTGTAACAGATTTTAGAAATAATTTTGTTCACAACGTGACCCCTTTCCAACCTCTCATGGGGGGCGGGAAGGTACCACTGTGAATGGTATCAGAAATAATGCTTTGGTCAAACCCCTACACCTTTCCCACGCCTCGTTGCCGGCAGGAGAGCACACCTGTGACTGATCTCAGAAATAACGTTTTTCAAACCCCTACCGCTTTTCAACGTCTAGTTTGGGGCTGGAATGCACCGCTGTTCCTGATCTCAGAAATAATGTTGTTCAAACCCCTTATCAACGTCACGTTGGGGCCTCGAAGACACCCTTATGACTGGTCTCAGGAATAATGTTTTGGTCAAAACCCTACCCCTTTCCAAATTCGCGTTGCGGGCGGGAAAACGCCCCTGTGTCTATTTTCAGAAATAACATTTTTCAAACCGCTTTCCAACGTCCCGTTGAGGGTGGGAAGGCCCCCTGTGACTGGTTGCAGAAATAACGTTGTTCAAACCCCTATGGCTTTCCAACGTCTAGCTGGGGGTGGGAAGTGACCCCAGTGACTGGTCTCAGAAATAATGTTTTGGTCAAACCCCACCCCTTTCCAACGTCTCGTTGAGGGCGGGAAAGCACCCCTGTTCCTGGTCTCAGAAATAGAGTTTTGGTAAAACCCCTAACCCTTTACAACGTCTCGTTGTGGGCGGAAAAGCACCTCTGTGACTGGCCTTAGAAATAATTTTCTTCAAACCCCTTTCCAACGTCTCGTTGAGGGCATAAAAACACCTCTGTAACAGATTTTAGAAGTAATTTTGTTCACACCGTGACCCCTTTCCAACCTCTCATGGGGGCCTGGAAGTCACCACTGTGAATGGTATCAGAAATAATGATTTGGTCAAACCCCTTCACCTTTCCAACGCCTCGTTGCCGGCGGGAGAGCACGCCTGTGACTGGACTCAGAAATAACGTTTTTCAAACCCCTACCCCTTTTCAACGTCTAGTTTGCGGCTGGAATATTCCGCTGTTCCTGATCTCAGAAATAATGTCGTTCAAACCCCTACCCCTTTCCAACGTCACGTTGGGGGTTTGAAGACACCCCTATGACTGGTCTCAGGAATAATGTTTTTGTCAAAGCCCTAGCCCTTCCCAAATTCGCGTTGCAGGCGGGAAAACACCCCAGTGTCTGGTTTCAGAAATAACATTGTTCAAACCTGTTTCCAACGTCCCGTTGAGGGTGGGCAGGCCCCCTGTGGCTGGTTACAGAAATAACGTTGTTCAAACCCCTATGGCCTTCCAACGTCTGGCTGGGGGCGGGAATTGACCCTAGTGTTTGGTCTAAGAAGTAGTGTTTTGGTCAAACCCCTGCACCTTTCCAACGTATCGTCCTGGGCGTGTAGGCTCTCCTGTGACTGGTTTCAAAAATAACGTTCAAATCCCTGCCCCTTCCCAAAATCTCGTTGGGGGGGGGGGCGAAAAGGCCTTCCTATGACTGGTCTTAGAAATAATTTTCTTCAAACGCCCTTTCCACCGTCTCGTTGTGGGCACAACAACATCCCTGTAACAGATTTTAGAAATAATTTTGTTCACACCATGACCCCTTTCCAACCGCACATGGGGGGCGGGACAGCACGCCCGTGACTGGTCCATAAATCACGTTTTTAAAACCCCTACCCCTTTCCAACGTCACGTTGGGGGCTCGAACACACCCTTATGACTGGTCTTAGGAATAATTATTTGGTCAAAGCACTACCCCTTTCCAACTTCGCGCTGCCGGCGGGAAAACACCCCTGTGTCTGGTTTCAGAAATAGCATTGTTAAAATCTCTTTCCAACGTCCCGTTGAGGGTGGGAAGGTCCTCTGTGACTGGTTGCAGAAATAACGTTGTTCAAACCCCTACGGCTTTCCAACGTCTAGCTGGGGGCGGGAAGTGACCCCAGTGAATGGTCTCAGAAATAATGTTTTGGTCACACCCCGCCCCTTTCCAACGTATCATTCTGGGCGTGTAGGCGCTCCTGTGACTGGTCTAAAAAACAATGTTTATAACAGATCCCCACTCCTTTCAAACGTCTCTTTGGGGCCGGGAAGGCACCCCTATGACGGATCTCAGATATAATATTTTGCTCAGACCCCCACCGCTTTCCATCGTCTCGTTGTGGGCGGGAAAGCACCTCTGTGACTGATCTCAGAAATAATGTTGTTCAAAGCCCTACCCCTTTCCCACGTCTCGTTGGGGGCGGGAAGGTACCCCTATGACTGGTCTCGGAAATAATGTTTTGGGCATACCCCTACCACTTTCCAACGTCTCGTCGCGGGCGGGAAAGCACCCGTGTCACTGGTTTCAGAAATAACGTTCAAATCCCTGCCCCTTTCCAAAGTCTCGTTGGGGGCAAGAAGGCATCCCTGTGACTGGCCTTAGAAATAATTTTCTTCCAACCCCTTTCCAACGACTCGTTGTGGGCATAAAAACACCCCTGTAACAGATTTTAGAAATAAT
>CAKNWT010084776.1:0-12175 GCA_932066315.1 Andricus coriarius | reverse complement strand
AAAAAAAAAAAAAAAAATTTCGGCAACTTACTTGACCCAACCCCCCCCTTAATATCACTATTTATTACATTTTTGAAAGTACATTTAAAAAAAAACGCGCACTTGGAAAAGTCAAATTATATAACAAAATTATACAAGAAGGCTTCAAAAATTTTTGTTTATATCAGTTTTTTAAAAAACATATACTCAAGAAAGTCAGTTTGTGTAACATAATTGTACACAAGTAGTTAAAATGAGAGAAATATGTTTCTAAACAACATTGTAATCGGCTCATTAGAGACAGTTATATGACAATCTAAAGAAGAGGGAGAAGAAAAAAAGACTTTGTTGTCTTCCTTGTCTGTTGTTCTCTCTTTCTTGAGTATATGTTTGATTAAAAAACTGATTCTGAAATCCAAAAAAAATTATTCTTCAGTACTTTGAACTATTTAACTTAAGAATCCAACAGCAAAAACCCGATCACCATTTTTTGCAATAATAATAATTCATGATCGCCTTGTCTTCACTGAAAAACGCACAATGTTAATTAACAAATGCATATGTCATAAACTGTTTTTCTTAAGATGCTCGCTAAAGGCTCGTTTTAAAACTTATTTCATATTCTAAAAATAAAGTTCTTTACACTTTTTACCTATCTCATAAAAGAAAGTAACAATCTAAGTAGACGTGATGAGAAAATTTTGCGATTTTTCGTTTTTTGTTAATAACAAACAATTGATTAAGAAATTGGTCTTGAACTTTTTAGGGCTTCAAAAGGACGTTCATCCAAACATTTTATGATAAAGATCTCCGTGTCTCTAATTTATTCAAGCAAATGGTCTTTTTCGGCTAATTTGACTGTACTAAAGAGTCTGGAATAATAGTTTCATTGAGTTTCAGGTATTTGAAAATAAAGGTATTTTTCGTATTAAATATCTTGTGTCAACTGCTGTTTCAATACTTTTTGCTAAACTCTCTTATCAACAACAGAAAAATGTCTTTCTATACTGTGAATAATAAAATAAAAGTGAAACAAAACGTTAAAATAATGAACCTATTTTGAATTGTGGAAATATGAAAAAGCCTAGGAATAAGTCTATAATTTGTAGCCTCTGAATATCAATTTTGTTCAGTCTTATAAGCTTCCAATTTGATATGTCTTGAAGTTAAACTTAAAAATAGAAATGAAAAAATGAAAAAGAAATACTCTGAAATGTTTAATTATTCAAAGCTTATATTTAAATTCTATCATTTGATCATAAAATTTGCATTTATTAGGAAAAAGACAAAAACAATGTATATTGCCTGTAGGGAGCGTTCACATATTAAAAAACGTATTTTCGTTCATTCCCCCCCTCCCCATGTAACTTTAAAATGGACATAACAAATAATAATCCCCTCCTTATTTTAATGTTATGTAATACACTGAAGTCCCGCTTTATCATCAGTGTCGGGGGTACCCTCAATGGCCTCGGTGATAAATCGGGACTCTCTAAACCTATCTTCTTCTCCTTCTGGCTCGTGGCTTCTTATAGTGCCGAGCCGTAAACATCGCAAGGCCGCTGAGCTTTCAAGCGCCTCTCTCTCGTCCCCTTGCACTACCTTGTATGATATATCGGGACCTGATAAAGCGGGTCTCCAGTGTATATGAAAAAAGAGTGGAAGAGAAACAAATTTTCTCCCTACTGAATTGAGTATCCCTTTTGGTACCATTACAAATCTCGTTTTTTGTTACTTTGATTATAAAATTATACATTGTGCTGGATAAAAATTTTAATAAGATCCTAATATATAAATAATAAAATGAACCATTGATTTTTGGTATTCGCAAGCAAATTTTTCTTTCTATTCATTTATTTTTCTTTCTTGAAACAAGTGAATAATTGAATCATTCGCTTTTCCTCCTTTAACGAATGAATAATCTAAAAAAGTCGCTGGATTCCAAGAAAAGTAACATGACTCACTACATGAATGCAGAGCGTCTTAAGATATTGTGCATTTAACGCAAATGTAGGGAGTTTCTTCATCATATATCACGTGCGAGTTTTTCTTGTGTGAGTGTGTGTGTGCGAACCGAGCTACAGACTTAGGACAAAAATTGTACTATACTTTGAAGAGGGTAATCCCCTGGATGTAGGAAAGCCGGTGATTCCCGGTGGAAAACAGGCCGGCTTCTTTTCTTTGAGGATCGTATATAAATTGTAATCTAGAACCGAAAATTTCAAACTCGAGCTGGCAGCAGATTCAGAAAGACATTAGGTGAGCAGCACAAATTAAATTATAATTTTAATAAACTATATACTATTTGATAAATTTATATGATTAAAATCTATATTATTGTTATGTTATTATATATGTTTATGAAATAATAATTCTGATATAATAATAACCGTTATAAAAATTGGTCAAAATTGAAAAGGTATAATCAATGCGTCATAATTTTTTATTTTTTATTTCAAGGTACATTAGAAACTGAATATGGTAAAACTACTTTTGCTTTTGGGTCTCGTGGCCACTGCACTGTCACTATCTTCTGCTGGGCTTCCTCAAAAAAATGCAGGACTGCCGCCTTTTATAGTAAGTAAAAAAATTAAGTACTTTAAATTCGTTAAAACGGTAAAAAGATATATTAACAATAGAATAAATTCATATTATATTACGTAATGTTTAGTATTACAGTATTTTATGTGCATCTAATTCATTTCCAGCTCATTTGAATTAGAAAAATTGCCGTAATACTTGCCCCAGCATTATACTTGACCGGTTAATCTTACGGAAAGTTTCGTAATACTAGACAGTGCTTTTATATTATGAGGAACATAACCTCGTAAGGATGAAATTTCAACATAAAATTTTATATACAAAAAAATAATACAAGATATAAATTATAAGGCCATTATGTCATATCAGGCCACATTATGTCCAGTCGTCCCAAAAAAACTGGCAGCTCTGGAAAACGGAAATGAACTAGAATAGACTAGACAAATTAATGAAAAATATTTATCTACTCGTCTCGAATTGTAGGATTAATTTTGAATGAGAAATTATCCTCATTTTAATTTAATTCAATTTTCGTATAAAATATTGATTTACCTTCCTAAATTTGAGTGAATAAGACTGAATTTCTGAAGTTAGTATTTTCTCAGTAAAAATTCTTTTTGCAAAATGAGTCTTTACCCTCTATCAAAAGAGGAATGCAAAAAAGGAGAATTTTCAAAAGAATATATATATTAATACAGAATAAGTTATGAGATTCGCAACTTTATTGATAATCAATATTTATATTTCAGAACCGTCCACCCCCTCCGAGACCTCGTTTCCGAAGAGAAGCTAATCCACAAAAAAATACAGTGAGCGTTGATGTAAATAAACCATTGAGTGGTCCAGAACGACGGCCCTCCTACAATGTTGATTATCAACATAAATTTTTTGAAAATAAAAATGGACACCTCAGCGCAGGCGGTGGAGCTTCACAATTTCCAGGGCAAAAATGGCAACCCCATGTCGGAGTCCAAGGAACGTGGCGTTTCAGAAGAGAAGCAAATCCACAAAATAAAGGTTCAGTGAGTGTTGGCGTTAACAAACCATTGAGTGGCCCAGAACGTCGACCATCTTACAATATTGACTACCAGCACAATATCTACCAAAGTAAAAATGGACAGATTAGTGCAGGGGGTGGCGCTATGAAATTTCCAGGTCAAAAATGGCAACCACAGGTCGGAGTTCAAGGAACTTGGCGTTTCTAAAGAAAACCAAATGATGAAATTGAGACTAAGGAATGAATGTGCAATTTAATGTCAATAAATTTTCTTCCAGTTAAGTAATAATAAATCCTCTTGAGTATTTTATTCGAACTATATGATCCTGATTACACCGATGATGAAAAAGGGTTCGGTAGAACAACCAAAACGATTTAGCTGTTATAAAAGCAACAACATTTTTTGTTATTTCAACAAAAATTTGGTTCTTCTAAAAAAATCTGTCGTTGGTTCAAAAAAAGGTTTGTTGAAAGAACCAGAATTGTGTTATGATAAAAAAATGTTATTCCTTCTATAGCAAGCAAATCGCTTTGTTGTCAGGACTATAACGTTTTTTTCCGAGTTTGGACATAAATGTAGAAATTTAAATATTATCGTATTTGTTAAATTAAATATGAAAAATAATTCTTCACACTGTTTGAATAACTGTGATGTGAATAATTTAAAATAATATTTAGCGTTCATGAAGAAGAATATAAATATGAATATCATTAAGTTAATTATAAATTATTCGTCTAGTATCCAATTAACTTGGGTTATTCTAGTCATTTAAAATTTTCCTCTTATGTTAAAATTGCAATATAATTTTCCCGGGCAATAAAATCTCTGACAGAGAGCTGTCTCTAGTGTTCCAGATGATTTTATCATAATTTCGTGTACCAGTGACATCACTGGAACATTTGTTCAAATAAGCTCTAGGCAAAGAATATATTAGCTTCATATGTTTTTATATTAAGGTTATCTGAAAAAGCTTATCGAACCATTTTTTGGCAGATAACCACTAAGTTAAATATTAATTACTTCAAATTAATATGAGGACCAATAGAAACAATAAGTTTATTGAAAAAAGACATAGATTCGTCAAGTAAATATTAAATAGACTTTTATATTAATATATAAATGTATAGTATGAGTTTAAAAAAAACATAATAACTTTTACGTTTGAATAATAAATTTCTTGATAACAAAAGTGCAGAAAATAGAGTTCAGTTGCTTTCCAATTATTTTTCGTTTTAATACTCTCATACACTAGTATTTACTTTTTTTGAATAATTTAAAATCACTAAAAGAGTTACAAGATTTATTTTGTATTTTGTGATATTGCTTTTTTATATAAAGAACATTAAATTTTAGTATTTTTTATTTTCTATTCTACAATACAGATTTTAATTACTATAAATTTTAATGAAGCTTTTTTTTAATTTCTTATATTATTTGAAAAAATACATTTAGTAGTAGTAGTATAAGCGTTACGTGCAAATACTGCGATCATGATAATGAAAGTACATAGGGACTTTTATGAATATAGTGTATCAAATGTAAACTAATATTATTGCAAATTAAGATTAAAAGCAACATTTAGAAAAATTAAAATAACTTTATAGCAATAAATCCTTTTTAAAACTTTTTGGGTTACGTTTCAAAAATTTGTTCACAACTATCTATTAATAAACTAATGATAATTATGATAAATAATAAAAACATCTAATAATAAATAACTAACTAATCGATTTACAACTATCATTATTTATTATTTATCTGATTCTATTTTGATATCCGAACCTGATTTCCAAAATTGTTTCTTCCTTATAATTGACAAATCCCACCCGTCTACATTAATCTTGAATTCGAGTAAAGCATTTGCGAATGACCAAGGGATAAATCGACTGATCTATTAGGTCACGCTATGTGCAGTGTGCACAGACTGACAAGCGGCTTATCATGTCAAAGGCCAAGTAAGAGATGATAGATCGTGTTTCCTTGTACCACGGAACTCGGGAAATCTTTCATAATCGTCAAGATAAAAAAACAATGAGGATTCTTTCTGAATGTTCTTTGGCCATTTAGACTGCACGAAGCAATTTGTCAAATTCTTTTTATTTTTTCCTCAAAGAGAAAGTACCAATTCTCTTTTCATGCAGTTGCATTTTTTTATAAAGGAATACGTCACTTGCCACATATTTTGAGTCTGGACTTTGTGTGAAGGTTCCTATATTACTCCTATGAAAAACTACAAAGGGATTTTTGGCACAAAAAACTCATCAATTTTATTTGGCTGTTTATTTTTTTTTCAGTTTTTGTTTACTTAGAATATTTCAGAAATAATAGATTTTGAGAAAATAGTTGTAGAAGAAAGTTGTATATCTTCAAAAATAAAACTTTCTTATGTAAAATATTTTGCTGTAAATGTTACGGATTTCGACAAAAATGAGAGAAACTGAATTTCATAATTTTTTTAAATTTATTGTACCTTGTCAAACCTTGTTTTCAAGGATTGGTTAATTGAGGAAGGAGTGAGTTGCTCTCAGCAAAATTTAACTGAACATTTCTCCTTTTTCAAGTTCCACTCTTTAATATACTCATTTTTAGCCTCACTATTTCTCACTAAATTAAAACATCTGTCAAAACAACGTTACACAAGGTAGAGGAAAACGAAAACGATTAGCGTTTCTAATTTTTCTCGAAATCCGTAACATCCAATGGTATAACATCAGCCATAATTTTAACAACGATGAATGTATTACAAAACAGTTGAATTTTCAACCCAAAAACATAAATTTTTAACAAAAAATTTCATTTTCAAACAAACAGTTGAATTTTCAGCTATTCCGATTTTTCAGGAGAGACGAAAGACGTTTTCTAAAATCTAATTTTTAATTCAAAACATAGTCTAACGCGGGGATATTTTAGTGCTGAACAAAGTCCAGAAAAAAATTGATTAGAAAAAGTCAATCAGTTTGAAGGAATTAAAGGAGGTAAAATGCAGTATTAGATCTGGACGGGCGTTTTTAGTACTTTAAACGTTGAAAAAAATCGAGTTTTGGAATACATAAGAAACTAAAAAACAATTTTGTAGACTATTAGTTTCTAAAAAGAGGGGAAAAAATTTAATTCGAAAAAGTCATCACGTTTTATAAAAATGAAGTTCCACAATTTTTTTTGTGAATACAAAATTGGTAACATTTCATTTTTTTCAAGGTCACTCCTAAAAAACACTGTCTTGTGTATTTTACTTTTTTTAAATACTTCAAACACTTCTAATTAGTAGTTTTTAATAATATCTAAGAAGTAATCCTGTGCCCCCTGGGGGGCATTAAGGACAGCATCTCCGACAGATCTTTTTTTCTCCTTGCTTAGTTTTGACCCTTTGAAAGATTTTGTGAACTGGAGGTTAGCAAAGTAGTCGATATCGTATTGAAAAAACGAGTTATAAAAAAAATTGTTTTGTGAGGATGTGTGTTTGCCTCATTTAGAATTTTCTACCTAATAATCTCATTTACGAAAAAATGTGGGTCAATCCCTTACGCCGTGCCACCCTTTCTCTTACGCAGACTTTTTTTCTAGATCCAATATTTTTCGAGATATTACATAAAAAAATAAAAAATAAATTGAAATTTAAAAATGTTGTCAAAGTTATGTTTCTATCTTATCGAAAATCAGAGAGCCCTTTAAAATGTCAATCGATTTATTACAATTATCTGTTACAATTAACAACTGTCGAACTTACGGTAGTGTTATATTCCAAGTAAAAAAAAGTTTTCTTCATATAAAAAAATGTAATCTTTTTTTTAAACTTTCGAAGTTGCTATTGATTAATCAAGAATGGTCATCGAAAGTTTCTCAATAGGCCGATCCACGCGTCTCGATGACGTGAATAAATATATCATGTACAATTATACATTACTATTATATTCCCAATATTCCAATAAGTTTTTCTCATATAAACAAGGTAAACAATATATTTTTTAAAGTTATAAATTGGGATCGCCATATCATAAGAGGTCATGGAAGGTTTGTCTATAGGTCATTCGGCGTGTCTCGAAGACGCGAACAAACATGTCAGATACAGTACTGTAGTATATCTAATATGAATAAAGTTTTTTCTCATATAAACAGAATAAACTATTTGTTTAAAACTTTATATATCGGTACTAGTGGCTCATAAAAGGTTGAACCATAGGTCGATCGATGCATCTTAAAGACGGGAACAAATAAACTACATATAGTATTGTTATATTTTGACTATCAAAACGTTTTTCTCATATAGACAGAATAAACCATTTGTTTGAAACTTTATAAATCGGTATTGGTAAGTCATAGAAGTTCGAACAATAGGTCGATCGATAAATCTCTAAGATAAGATGCGAACAAACATACTATGATATCGTGTTTTTGTATTTTGAATATTAAGACAGTTTTTTTCATATAAACATCGTACATTTTTTGGTTTGAAATCTCTAAACTACAAAAGAACACTTCTATGTAGGGCGATTTATATCTAAATATGTTAAAAAAGTAGATTTAAAAATGTCGGTCATTAGAAACCTCCCTCGATGAGAAAGCAATCAATCAAGGTTAACAAAAATAATTGTTTACGCAATTTCTTGTTGTTTATAACTATCTTTTTTTATAGAAATGCTAGAAAATTGTGTGTTTCTCTTCAATTTCTAACTTTTTCTCAACCTTTAGTTAGAGTGAGGTAATAATGAATGCAAGTTAATAAAGTATTTGTTTGAATAATTTATTATTGTTTACAACCATCTTCTCTCAGAGTAATATACCGATTTCTAAACTTTCAAAAAATGGTTTATTCTCTTCATATGAGAAAAACTTTTTTAATATTCGAAATACGCCAATATTATATGTCCTTTATTTGTTTGCATCCTTAAAAAGCATCGATTGATCTATTGTTGAACCTTTTGTGACCAACCAATACCGATTCATGAAGTTTTCAAAAAATTGGTGTATTCTGTTTACATGAGAAAAATTTTGTTCATATTAGAAATACTACAGTACTGTATCTAAAATGTTTGTTCGCGTCTTTGAGTCACATCGAATGACCTATTGACAAACCTTCTATGACCTCTTATGATCTCGCAATACCGATTCATAAAATTAAAAATTATATTTTTTATCTTGTTGATATAAAGAAAACATTTTATTATCGAGAATGCAACAGTAATATATATGATATACTTATTCGCGTCTTCGAGATGCATCGATTGTTCGAATTAAGAACCTTTTATGACCTACCATAACCTACCAATATCATTTTTAAATTTGTTAACTAAATTCTTTTTCATGTTCATAAGAGGATTTTTATTTTGATATTCCATGACCATTCTCGATTAATCAATAGCTACTTAGAAAGTTAAAAAAAAGTCACATTGTTTCTCTAAACAAAACTTTTTTGTTAAACCTCGAATATAACCCTACCATAAGTTGAAAAGTTGTTCATTGTAACAGAAAAAATCAATTGACATGGGAGGGGGGGCTCTCGGATTTTCCGATAGTAAGATTTTCGGTAAGAGAAAAACAAAAGCTGGAAAAATATTTAAAGTATAGATTTTTTTGTTAGAAAGAATTGTACCTCTGTCAGAAAGCAAATTCATTTGATACCTATGAGGAAGAAGATCACTCATATGTATAATGTGCACAAATAAATACACCTATAGTGAACACATCCATATAGTATTTCGCAGCGGTATTTAGTATATTTCTATAAAAGCTTGTTTAAAAAAAACATTGTTAATTTTTTTTCTGAACTGTTTCCCTGGAGTGTAATGCCTTTAAAACTTCAATATCACTCTTTTAATCCTTTTTAACACAATAATTGAACCAACAGTCGAAAACTGACTGTTTCGATAATATCGATACCGGATCTGTCTCTACTTTCAAAGTCCTTGGGAAATAAATCTAGATTCTTGAAGGGTTTCGTCTTAAAGTGTTTTGTTCCGGTTGATTAATCAATTTTTGCATCTGAACGCTCAATGACCCTCGGGACTCACTTTGATTGGCTTGTCGACGGAAACGGAAGGCATTGCACTCCGATTTGAGGCTTCTATCTCTCATCCGGTGGATTCTGAGCTTCACCTCCGGGACTACTGTAACTGTGTTTGTTTTCGAAAATGTCGTGTTGGTAGTTCTCTGTGTAGGACGGATGACATCCTGGACTCTAGAGTGGTTTGTCAACCTGGACGTTCACAGTTACACAATGATTACCATAAAACCGGAAATTTCTCTGAAGTTCAACCGTCCCCTTTTTTTTTTTTAGAGATTATCCAATATTTATTGCTTGATACTGACACCCCGTAGATACATTTTTTATTCTTTTTTCAGAGTCAAAATTAAATATAGAATAGTATCTGAATCGATTTTGAAGTCTTTTAAAAACTATGTCATGCTACCCGGTGCGGAGGGAAGGGGTAACAGGTTTTGTGATGATTTGTGATGAAGGGGGATGGGTTAACGTAGAATGTGAAAAATGAAAATTAGTGATTTTATTTCACAAGTAATGCATCTAAATACAGACTTCACACTTTTTCCCCCTATTCCCCTCTTTTCACCTTTTTTGAAGAATTCGTCTTCTTAGATTCTCATCCTGATGAGAAGGTATTAGTGTTATGTAAAATTTGACTCGGTCGGTTTCCATAAAATCTCTACGTTTTGAGACCCCCTGAGTAAGAAAAAACGATTTTCACGAAGGCGTCTGTCTGACTTGTCTGGCTATAGTCTGTAGTGTATCTGTCTCTTTCTAGTCTGTAGACATGATAACTTTCGAAAGACTGATCAGATTGTATTGAGCTTCGGCACACTTTTTTAAGGCCTTGATGCTTCACAACAAAAAGATAACTTTTCCAGAAAAATCATGCGAGATACTAAAAAGACCTAAAAATTTTCTTGCGACCACGTTTTGATAAGAAACATGGTTTTTGTCATAGTCGTGATAACGCGTTAGAAAAATTAAAAAATTCCATCCTGCAGAAAAACTATGCGAGATACGAAAAAAATGGTAAGAAGAAAAATTATATACCTAAAAAAGATCTATTTTAATCTTAAACGTTTTTTTCAGGACACGCATGGTTCTTATTTTAATCTTGATAACGATTTTTATAATAATCAAAAATTCAATTTCCCGGCCACACTATGCGACATTCAAAAAAAGTTTCAAACATTTATTATTTTGGTAGAAAATTCAACTGACTGGTTGAAAATGAACTTTTTAGTTAAAAATTCATATTTTTGGGTCTAAAATTCAAATGTTTCATAGAGAATTCGCCTTTTTGCCTTAAAAATTTAACAATTTGTTTGGAATTTTTTTCCTTTTCAATGAAAATTCTCTTCTTTCTTGGTTGAAAATTTATTTCTTTTGGTAGAAATTTGATCTTTTCTGGTTAAAAGTGAAACGGTATGATTAAAAACTAATCTGTTTTGGTTGACGATTCAACTATTTTGTTGTAAAATGGTCTTCTTTGGTTGAATTTACTTATTTTTCATTTTAAATAAAAATATTTTTGGGTTGTAAATTCATATTTGTAAGTTGAAAATTCAACAATTTTGTTCCAAAGTCATCTTTTTTTTTTGGATAATTCAATATTTTTGTTGAAAATTTGTCTTTCTGGATAGAAAAATCGGTTCTCTTGATTAAAAAATTAATATTTTTGGATAGAAAAGTTTTTGGTTGAAAATTCAACTGTCTTTTAAAAAAATCGTCCTCTTGGCTTGGAGACTTAACAATTTGTTTGAAAATGCATCTGTTTTTGGTTGAAAATTAATTTTTTTCAATTCGGTAAAAGATTTATAGAGAAAAAAAAAACTTTCAGATGACGTGAAACCTCCCTTTTACATTTCACAATACATATATATCTTTTATGAATAAAAATGTGTTCTTTCATGTTTAAAAATTATTAGATTTGAATTATTTGAGAAATATTTACAGTTCTGATGATCTAAGGTTCTTCGTTATAATAAATAATAATTCTGTTATTATAAATAAACGACGATTCAGAAAGGTTACGGGTAAAATATCTCAAACCGTGGAATTCTGGAACGTTTTCTGGGTTAAAATAAAAAATTAAATACGAGCCTGATCGTATATCACGTGCGGGACACTTAGAAGGGGATGTTCAAAATAACAGGGTGTCAGGTAGACGTGGGATAAGGTGAGGAATATTATTGGAAATGCATTTATTTCGCGTCATCGGATGCCTCCATCTGCGAAAAGTGTTTTGCCAAGCACAAACGACTGTAAATGAAGTATAATCGCGATCAAATTGCCTGAGGCAATCTAGTAGGTAATAATGTTGACGAAATCACTTGATTCATAAGCGGAAATTTGTATACTTGATTCCAACTTTAACTTTTAATATACTCTAACAAAGGGAATGGGTTCTCATTAAGTTAACAAACACGAAAAGACTGGACTTAAAACAAAATATTTAATTACACTTTAAAAAATAGCAATTTTACATTAATGATGGTACTATTTTCAAATAAAATTTGATTTTCTATCACAAAAATTTGAAAAATATAAAAATTTGTTATTCAAGAAAAATTGATTTTGGACAACTTACTTTCATATCACTTCTAAATTGTTTTTTTATTTTTGCTAGTTTAATTAATGACAGCATTAACTGGCGGGACGGGGGGGGGGGGGG
>CAKNWT010084728.1:0-11080 GCA_932066315.1 Andricus coriarius | reverse complement strand
GGAATTTTTCCAATTCGGGCATTTTATTATTCGCGAATTTTATTTTTCGGGCTTTTTCAGTCGTCCCGAGAATACCAATATTAGATGTAAAAGTAACTTTATTTTATTAATTAATTATATTTTATGTTAATTTCATGAGTCCACTGGTCTTATATCAATATTTCTTTATATTGTTTTTTAATTAAAACTTGTGAAAAAATGTCTCTCTAGTTTCGCTGGGATTTGAACCCAGGTCTTTAAATAGCAGGTCCGATGCTCTTATCCACTAAGCTACAGAGAGTACCAAATTTATTTTTCTCAACCTTGCACATTTGAAAAATTTCAGACTATAATTTTAAAAATGAAACAATTTCATCAGCAAAGAATTGATATTATATCATTTCTAATTCAAACCATTAAACTCTATAAAATTTTTATTTTTAATTAAAGAATTTCGAAATTGAATGATATTCTTAGATTAAAATTTCGAAAATGGGTTAATTTCAAAGGTTCAAAATTGAAAAAATTGACTTTAGAAAGAATAACTAATAACTTAAAATTTAAAGCATTTCAAAAAATATATATATATAGTTAAAGATTTTGAGTTGGAAACGTTCCAAATAAAACAATTTTGGATTGGGTAAAATTTTGGAAAAAGGAAAGTATTTCAAATGGAATGAAAAGGAATTGATTTGTTATAATTTCTTAATAAAAAATGTAGAAAATAAATAATTGAAAATATAAAGTGTTTTAAACTCAAAAACTTTAAATCAGACACTGTAAAATTCCTGAGTTAAACAATTATTTTTAATGTTTGATGTTTCTAGAATTATTGTTAGAGTTTAAAAAAACAATAATTTTTTTTAACTTTCATCCAAAAATATTATTATTATTTAATTATTGTGAATTTTCTAATTTGTGAATTTAAAAATTACAATTTTTTAAGCTGTTAATTATATTTTTCAAAATTCTACAATTTTAATTATAAATGAAGAATCTCGATATTGCATGATTTTAAATTGAAATTTCGAAAATAGGACAATATTTCATAGGTATTAAATTCGATAATTTCCGATTAAAATTTTGAAAACTTGATAATTTAAAATTCAAAGGAACTGAATTTGTAATATTTCTAATCAAAAGGGTTCAAAATTAAATAATTCTAAATTGTAAACTTTTGAATTTATATAATTTTCACTTCGAAGGTCGACGAGTGAAAAATCCCGAAAAATAAAATTGTCGACTCTGTAAAATTCCCGAGAATATTAACAAATTCGAAAATTCTCAAAAGTTTATTATATTACAGAATTAAAAAATTATTTTTAATGCTTAATGTTTCTAGAATTATTGTTTGAATTTAAAATAACAATAATTTTAAAAAATATTTATCCAAAAGTATATTTGTTATTAATCATTGTGAATTTCATGTTTTGGAAAGTTCCCAATTCGGTAATATTATAAAATATTATAAACTAGTTTACATTCAAAAATGTAAACTTTTGAATTTAAATAATTTTCATTTGTAAGTGGGATTACTGAAAAATCCCGAAAAATGAAATTGCGGACACTGTGAAATTCCCCAATTGGAAAATTCCCAGATAATGAAATTCCCGAATAATCAAATTGCAGAATTGGCAAGTTCCCCAATAATAAAATTCCTGAATTGGAAAAATCCCGGAAAATGAGATTCCCGATTTGGAAAATTCCCGAATAATAAAATTTCCGAATAATAAAATTTCCGAATGATGAAATTCCCGAATTGGAAAATGACAAAATAAAAAAAATTTCCTAATAATAAAATTCCCGAATAGGAAACTTCCCAGATAATAAAATTCCCGAATAATCGAATTCCAGAATTGGAGAATTCGCTAATAATAAAGTTCCCGAATTGAAAAAATCCCGGAAAATGAGATTCCCGAATTGGAAAATTCCCGAATTATAAAATTTCCGAATAATGAAATTCCCGGATTGGAAAAGTTCCGAATGATGAAATTTCCGAATTAAAAAATGACCAAATAAAAAAAATTCCGAATAGTGAAATTCCCGAATAATAAAATTCCCGAATTGGATAATTGCTAATTTCTGAATAATGAAATTCCCTAATTGGAAAATTCCCGAATGATAAGATTTCCGAATAATAAAATTCCCGAATTGAGAAATTTCCAAATAATAAAATTCCCGAATAAGAAAATTACCGAATAATAAAATTCCCGATTGGAAAATTTCTAAACAATAAAATTCCCGAATAATAAAATTTCCGCATAATAAAATTCCCGAATTGAAAAATTTTGGCATAATGAAATTCCCGACCGAATGTTGAAATTCCCGAATTAGAAAATGACCAAATAGGAAAATTCCCAGATAATGAAATTCTTGAATAACCAAATTCCAGAAATGGCAAATTCCCCAATAATAAAATTCCCGAATTGGAAAAATCCCGGAAAATGAGATTGCCGAATCGGAAAATTCCCGAACAATAAAATTTCCGAATAATGAAATTCCCGAATTGGAAAATTTCCGAATGATGAAATTCCCGAATTGGAAAATGACCAAATAAAACAAATTTCCGAAGAGTAAAATTCCGATTAACAAAATTCCCGAGATGCGAAATTTCCGAATAATGAAATTCCCGAATTGGTAATTTCTAAATAATAAAATTCCCGAATTGGAAAATTCCTGAATGATAAGATTTCCGAATAATAAAATTCCCAAATTGAGAAATTTCCAAATAATAAAATTCCCGAATTTGAATATTACCGAATAATAAAATTCCCGATTGGAAAATTCCCGAATAATATAATTGCCAAATTGGATAATTTCCAATTAATAAAATTCGTGAATGGAACAATTTCCGAATAATAAAATTCCCGAATTGGAAAATTTCCGCATAATAAAATTTCCGAATTGAAAAATTTTGGCATAATGAAATTCCCGAATAATAAAATTATGGAATTCCCGAATATTAAATTTCCGAATTGGCAAATTCCCCAGTAATAAATTTCCCGAATAGGAAAATTTTCAAATAATAAAATTTCCGAATAATAAAATTCCCGAATTGGAAAATTTCCGAATGATGAAATTCCCGAATTGGAAAATGACCAAATAAAAAAAATTTCCTAATAGTAAAATTCCCGAATAGGAAAATTCCCAGATAATAAAATTCCCGAATAATTAAACTCCAGAATTGACAAATTTCCCAATAATAAAATTCCCGAATTGGAAAAATCCCGGAGAATGAGATTGCCGAATTGGAAAATTCCCGAATAATAAAATTTCCGAATAATAAAATTCCCGAATTGGAAAATTTCCGAATGATGAAATCCCCGCATTGGAAAGTGACCAAATAAAAAAAAATTCCGAATAGTAAAATTCCCGAATAATAAAATTGCCGAGTCGGATAATTTCCGATTAATAAAGCTCCCGAAGTGTAAAATTTCCGAATAATAAGATTCCCGAATTGGAAAATTTCTAAATAATAAAATTCCCGAATGATGAGATTTCCGAATAATAAAATTCCCGAATTGAGAAATTTCCAAATAATAAAATTCCCGAATTCGAAAATTACCGAATAATAAAATTCCTGATTGGAAAATTTCCGAATTAAAAAATTGCCGAATAATAAAATTGCCGAAATGGAAGATTACTGAATAATAAAATTCTAGGGTGCTCGGAAATGTTAGCCGAAGTGAATTTAAATCATTTAAAAATTACAAACTCGGTAATTGTTAATTACATTTTTCAAAATTCAACAATTGTAAATTTATTTCGAAAATTAAAACTCATGAAACGGACATTCTTTAATAGGTACATTAGGTTAAATTTAAAGTGATTGGACAGATTTTTTTACGAAAAAAAAATTAAAGGAATTTTAAATATTCTAAACCTTCAAAGTTTAGTTATTGTAAAAGCTTTCTAATGGGAAAAATGTCAAAATAAAAAAAAAAAGATACTTTAAGCGTTAAAAATTAAAAAATGCGAAACTTCGTTTAAAAAATTATATTATTCTTAAATTAGAATCTTGATTTCTTCATTTTATAAATGTTCACCAAAATTACAGTTTTTTAATTATTACACTTCATCATAAATTATTGTATTTTATTCTGAAAATACAATTCCAACCGGGATATAATTTAACTTTTATTATTTTCCTCCACAAGAGACGTAATTTTCTGTACATTGATAAAAAAATAAAAAATAAATTTTTTGAATTATTAAAAGTGTACTTAAAGTTATTGATACGATATTTTATTATTGTAATTATATTTACCAAAACAATTATGGATGATCGCCAAAACGAGAAAAATGATTCCAATAAGCCTCTCCATTTTCTCGAAACAGAAAATTTACTTATAAACAATTTTTCGAAGAATGCAACTAGGCGACTGTTCAACCAGATGTTTTTATGTTATTTATAGCATTCGCTATCTCAATCCCACTTTCAAATCGGTGCAAATATTTATTTAAAAAATGAAAAGGGGAACTAGACCACAAAAAAATGTACTATATATATATTTAATTTAGAATGAAGAGAAATTCTGTTATGATACACAAAAGAAAAATGAGTACAATGATGAAAGATTCAACAACTCAGTCTCTTCATCACTTATCTGTTAGGCAAAACAGCCTTGTAATAATACGCCTTCTAAATTTTATCTGCGCACAAACTGAGATATTTTCATTAACATTTCCTGGCTGAGCCAAGTGAACTTATTCTTGAAAATTAACCTTGATCTTGACTTTGACCTTTTAAATCAAAATTTCTCCAATTGCAGTGTTGACTAGTGAAAAATTCTTACACTAATTCAAGTATGTTTTATAGGGTCCCAAAAAAAACCCATAAGTGAAAAAATCGATTTATTAAAATTCAAATTTATTCAGAAAAAGGGATCCCTCTCCTCTCACTCTACTGGGATTCGAACACCAGATCAACTGATTTCCGGCCAGATGCTCTAACCGGTTAGAGCACCTGACCGGAGATCAGTTTATCTGGTGTTCGAATCCCAGTCGAGTGAAAGAAGAGAGAACCTTTTTTCTGAATAAATTTGAATTTTAATAAATTTTAATTTATATCTCCATCTAGTCTGTAAAAGACGAAATAATTTGTCTGTATTAGAGGATTTAACTTTGATCGATATTGTAGATTTCCATTATCCGCAGTATGTGTGGTTGGTTTTCTCAACCGATTGAAAAATGACAATCTCCGATGATAATACAGATTCCTACTTGAAATTCGATTTTGCAGGAAATACTACTTTGTAGTGATAATTAGATGTTTGCATAAATTGTTTAAACAATTTATTACTGTCTTTAGCAATTTTCTCTTAGTGTAGAAATTCGCGGTTTCTTCAACAATTTTCCACCCAATCAATCTCAAAACATATATTTAAAATGATTTATAAAATCGACACAAATAGAAATATTATTAATTTCTGCAAAAATTGACGGAGGCTTCTAAGGGTTATCCAGAAAAACTAATTTAGGTTGAAATTATTTATTTAAGAGTAGTTATTTAGAGTTTAAGTTTTTGCTTTCTCTTTAGGGAAAAGTTACAATACTTATTTAATTAATAGTTTATTAATAAGTATTTAATAAAATTAATAATATTATTGTTATTATTTATTAATTATTAATTTGGGTGGATTTTATTTTTAAAAAAATAATTTATAAATCATTCAGTTATTATTTTTATAAACAATGATAGTTTAAAGTTTAATAAACACTACACAAATAGAATTGTTGAGAATCCATCAAAGAATAAAATGAAGCCTTGCTCATTAGGATTAAATAAGAATTGCAACTTTTTCCTAAAGAGATAACAAAAACTAAAATTCTAAATAAATACTGTTAACTAAAAAATTTTAATCTGAATTATTTTTTTCTGAAGTACGCTTAAAAGTTTTCGTTAAGATTTTCAGAAATTAAAAACAGATCTATTTTTTTCGATTTAATCAGTTATTTTATATATTGGCAATTTTTCAGATTGATTGTACACCCTTAAAGTGAGATAATAATCAATGTTAACAAATATTTTTAATAATTTTCTCTTTGAATAATGCTACAAAATATCATTTTTTTTCCTAAAATTTTCGACCTTTTGTCCAATTTTGAATTAAAGTAAGTTATGTAATTAATTAAAGTTAACAACATTAATTCTTCAAACATTTTATTATTATTAATAGTATTCAATATTTGAATAATGCTATGAAAGTGCGTTTTTTTCTGAAATTTTCAACTATTTGTCTATGTTTTACTTGAAGTGGCTAAATAATGAATTAAATTTAACCAATAATAATTGTTTAAACTATCTTCTTTTATATTAATGCCAGATAGTTGCGGTTTTTTTTCTGAAATTTTTAACTTTTTGTCCACTTTTCACTTAGTGGCGTAATAATTCATGTAAGCTAACATTAATATTTGTTTAAACAATTTATTATTGTTTATAACTATCTCTTTTTTCTAGAAATTTCAACTTTGCTTTGCCTTTTTAGTTAAGAACAAATAATAAGTGAACCTCAAAAACAGTCATTTTTTAAATAGGATTGTAATGTTTCAAGTGCATTTTTTTTACTCTTTTACTCACATAAAAGAAAGACATTGTTTAAAATATGATCCTCTCTAATGTTAATTTATTATTTATTCATAACTAAAAAAGCAAAGCAAACCTAAACTTTTCTGAAAAAATTGAAATTTGCTAGCATTATTATAGAAGTAGATAGTTATAAACAATAATAATTTGTTTAAACAATTATTTGTGTTAATGCAATTAATTATTTTGACACTCCAAGATAGACAAATAGTTAAAAATTTCAGAAAAAACCGCAATTGTCTAGCATCAAGCGAAGATAATGTTATTAACAATAGTATTAAATTATTTAGACAATAATTTTTGTGAACTTAATTATTACTCTACTCTAATTGAAAAGTAGACAACTCGTTGAAAATTTCAGAAAAAAAGCGCAACTTTGCAGCATTATTCAAATTGAATATTATTAACAACAGTAATAAATTAGATAAACAATTAATTTTTTCAACAATTGTTAATTATTCACCTCACTCTAATTGGCAATTGGAGAAAGAGACGAAAGTTTGATAAAAAACTTCAATTTCCTAACAATTTAGCAAAAATAATTATGTAAACAAATTATTATTGTTTATAACTATCTTCTTCTTCAATAATGCTATATAGTTGCGGTTTATTCTGAAGTGTTTAACTTTTTTTTCACTTCTTACTTAGTAAAGTAATAAACAATGCAAGATAACATAGTTGTTTAAACAATTTTTAATTGTTTACAGCTATCTTCTCTCAGATAAGTGCGACAAAGTAGAAAAAATATCGCAATCATCTGGTATTAATATAGAGGAAGATAGTTATTAACAATCATAATTTTTTCAAACAATTATTATTGCTCAAATTAAATGATAATAATAATAACATCATATATAATAAATGATATAAATATATAAATAATATAATATATAATAATAATAATAATCGAGTCAAAAAATGTCAGAAGAAACCGCAACTTTTTACCATAAAGCAAAGAAAATATTAATCAAAACAATGGTCAATTGTTTAAACAATTATTTATATTAAATTGAATTAATTATCACCTCACTCTAATTGAAAAATGGACAAAGAATTTAAAAATTCAGGAAATACCCGCAACTTTCTAGTAATAATATAGAAGAAGATAGCCATATAAATAATAATAATTTATTTAAACAAATATTTTTGCTATATTAAATTAAATAGTAACTCACTTCAATTAAAAAGTGCATTAAAAGTTGAAAATTTCAGAAAAAAACCGCAATTCCTAGCATTACTCTAAAAAAATATTATTAACAATAATAATAAATTCGGTTAAATAATTATCTTATTAACATTAAAAAACTATCACCTCTTTTTAAATGAAAATTGGACAAAAAGTGGGAAATTTTCGAAAAAACCGCGACTTTTTATCTCTATTCTATAAGAAAATTACTAAAAGCAGTAATAAATTGTTTAAACAATGTAGGTAAACATCTAATTGTCAGTATAAAGTACAATTTTATGTACTAGAAACAATTTGCATTGAAAAAGCTGCAAAAAGTCATGATTAGCGCCCAATAATCGCAAACCCCATTTTTTCACGTATGGGGTTCTTTTTTTGCAATAATTAATTGGCTTTTTATTTTTAACTAATAAACTTGGAATCTTCTGAAAATTGGGAAATATTTATTTTTATGAAAAATTTTGGGTTATGTTACTTTTTTTTACTGAAAAATAGCATTTTTGGACGAAAATAATCATAAAGCTTCACAATTTTTAACAATTTTTTGTTTATATTAGCGTTTTACATCGAAAATATAAATGTTTATAAAGAAAATATTAGATTTTAAAAATTAGAATTTTTCGACACTTTACTTTTGTCGGATTTGTTAGCGCTTTTTACCGAAAACTGGCATTTTTTATAAAAAATAAGTGGATTTTAAAAGTTTATAATTTTTTAACAATTTTATGTTAGGTTGGCGTTTTACACCAATGACTTGTATTTTAAAATAAACATCATTATAGTTCGAAACATATTCGTTATTTTCCAACAGCTTTAGATTGTTTCAAAAGTTTATTATTATTGAGATTTTCAATAAAAAATTATGAAATTTCAAAGAATATTCACAATTTCTTAACAAATTTTTATTGTTAAACAAATATTTGTAGATATCAATTCAATGATTTTTTGTAATTAAAAAAATTTACAAGCTTGCAGAATTTCTGATATTATTGGTGTTTTTTTTTTAGGTAAAATTTTTATTAAAATTTCGTTATATTTTAGAGAATATTCATAAGTTTTGAACAGTATCAGGCTTGCAACAAATGATTGAAAAATCTTGAAAAGTCGAAAATTAAAATTTTGTGACCAAGAACAAAAACCTAAAATTTGTTAACACCCGAAAAAGATCTAAAAACTTTTTGTCAATCACTTTTTGACAGGACGCGTATTTTTTTTAATCGAAAAATATAATATTAATTCTAAGAATGAAATTTTTTGGACTAATTTGTTATTAATCATTTTTGATGATGCTCAGTTTTTATTTTAGCCGTAAAAATAACATTAAAAATAATAAAAATAAATTTTGTTGGAAAAACGACACAAGGTTCAAAAAAAAATTAATAGACAAAAGTGGTTCACGCGAAAAATATCTGCGAATATATTGTTAATCATTTTTTGATCAAAAGCGTAGTTTTTGTTTTAGTCTTAAAAAATAAAATTAAAAAATAAATTTTTTCGAAAAACACAAGGTTCGAAAAAATATTAATAGATAAAAGTTCTAGACACGAAAATTAAAGGAGGTCATAATGCGAACAAGAAATGTGAGAATAGAAAAGTTTGATAAAAGTAGGCCATTGGGAAATATTTTCAACTTTAGTGAAAAAATGAGACCATAAGTAAATATTGTGAAAGTTTTAAGTGGAACACATTGCATGCAGCAAATATATCCTATTTACAAGTTGTTACTTCAAAAATAGAAAAACACATACATTGAAATGCATGTACACCGAAACATAGACACTTCCTTACTCTATTTTATTCTAAAACAATTTCGAAAACAATCGAAAAGTAATAAATGATAATTATTTTTCATGTTTTTTAATACACTTTAAACAAAAGTTATAATTTTCATTAAATTTTAATGTACAAAAGCTGAGTCTATTTCTTTAAAAGTTCTTTACAATTATATTTGTCTCGTTTTTATGGAAATTATTTTATTTAGAAATAATAAGTAAAATTTTTTTAGTTTGTCATTTTTTGAATTATTCAATTTTATAAATAATGTATTTAATAAAAATGTATAATTATTATTTTTAGTTCAACATTTTTTGAATTAAATAATTTTTTAAATGGTATTTATATTGTGAACAAAAATTATCAGCTGATACTTAATTAATCAGTTCACAACATAAAAAGAATGGACAAATTATTTTCATTCAAACTTTCAAATAATTTTAACTTTATGTTTTTTTTTTAATTTGTACTTTTCTTTTATTAAATTTAAATTTATTAATCATCTTTTAACTAATTTCAGAAAATGTGATCTTTAACAGGATCAGTTAATATATAATTAATGAGTTCAGAACATGGAAAGCATTTAATAATTATTTTAATTGAAATATCAGAATAACTTGTATTCAATATTTATCTGAAAATTTAAATGATTAATAACATTAAAAAAATTATATAATTGTAATGGAGATATTTTAAAGGAAGAATCAATTTTTATCAATTTTTTTTTTAACAATTCAAATTCAATCTTCATGCAAAATAATTTTAAAAAAAATTAATCAGTCAATAGTTAATAATAATTAATTCATCAGTTCACACAATAAAAATCAATCAAACAATATCATTTGTGTTGAAACATCAAAGTTAATTATTATCTTACAATATCGTAAATATTTTTAAAATTATGAAATAATAACATTTATGAAACATAACGATTCCTAATATACCAAAATCTTACACAAGTTGGAGGTTACCTTTTTTGATATGAAGGATTTTAACTTTTATTTCTGAAAATTTAATTAATTAATAAGCCTCTATAAATAATACCAGAAAATGTAAGTTTTATTATAATCTGTTCATATATAATTAATTAATTCACGACATAGAAAGCATTAAACAATTATTTTAATTGAAACATTGAAAATATATTTTCTCATTTCTATAAATTTAATTTATCAATGACTTTTAAAACTAATTCCAGAAAAATTCAAAATAAAAAGCAATAAACAGTTATTTTAATAAAAACATTGGAATAATTTTTACTTCATATTGTTCTGAAAATTTGAATTAATTTTTAAATAATTAATTAACCTCTTAAACTAATTACAAAGAAAAGTAAAAAATATGTTAATAAAATTATAGTCAATATTCAATTACATGGCCTTCAATTAAATAATAAATTTATGTGCTTAATTTAAAAAAATTTTAATTTATTCTTTATGTAATTATATACTGAGAAAATCAGCTAATAAGTAGGTAATCTGTTCACAACATAAAAAGCATTAAACTATAATTTTCATTTAGGCATTTAAATAATGTTTATTTTACATTTTTTTTTT
>CAKNWT010084721.1:0-13685 GCA_932066315.1 Andricus coriarius | reverse complement strand
TTAGAATGCGAAGTTGTTTCGACCCCGCTTTTCAGGACCAAAAAGTGTACTTTCAATCGAGAGTGGAATAAAATACTATATGCAACACCAGGCAAAAGTATATTTTTCCCTTGGGTGATTATACTGCCCTTACGATAATATTTTTCCCTCGGGTGCTTACTGCCCGAGCGAAGCGAGGGCAGTAAACGCACCCTTTGGAACAATATTCTCGTTCGGGCAGTAAACTCACCCGCGGGAAAAATCTTCTACTTTTGCCCCTTGTTGCATAATGTACTATTTATAGGTTTATCAAACAGCAAGTGTAAGTATTAAATTTCCGAAATTCAAAGATGAATCACGAAATTCTCACGAATTTCACATATCAAGAAATAGATATTTTATTGTGAAGTCAGTTCCCGATTAACATAAATTTGAGGTTATTCGTAACGCCCTTGAAGGTCTTTCTAATTGTTATTTAAGGCGAAACGGAATGATTTATCGCATTTAACGAAGCATTTCTGCAGAAATTTTATTGCGTGCCAATTTGATAAAAAATTAAGTCACACTGGTTAATTAGGAGATTTGACGCATCAAAGCGCAACCACCAAACTTTTGGAAACAACTCAATGGAGCTCTGTATTTTATACCAAAAATAGATCCGTATGAAATTAATTATTGTATCATTCAGCAGGTGCCTATTATAGTTCTAAAAGCTTTAATGACGGTTGATTTTTGTATATACGCGATTAGATAATAATAGACCAATTAATACAAATTAAAAAAAATTATAAAATTAGTAGCAACGAGGAAAAATCGACGAAACGTGAAAATTTACTATCGGCGAGAACAGTCGAGTCCTCTGGCTTTAATGTTAAAAAAGTAAGTGAAGAAAAAATGATAGCTCAATCAATGAAGGATCATTTTAAAGGTCAAAATGCTGCAATTTTTATTTTGAAATGATTATAATATGCGTATTTGTTTGTGCGTGTTTATATATTTGTAATGTAATCTGTAGTAAATCCTGAGAAATCAAAGTTCTGCTGCTCAACTCAATATTCCATTCAATAAAAAAATTATCCAATTTCGAGAATCAAAAAAATTTACGAGCCCAAATTCACGATCCTAGCAAACGAAAGTCGTGTTGTTTTTTCAAATATCTCACCAAAGACAAATTCAATGTTTCAGGGACTTGTTCTACAGATTCGGCAGGATCATCGCTCTCTGAGGATTACGATATCATTGACAACATCGCGTAGGAGAGCCTACCTGCAGCCAGATACGGCCACTCTTTGACTTCTGATGAGCCCATCATCCTTGAAGAAAAAGCGACGAATACTCACCCTGGTCGAGGAATGACCTAAAATACTCGCTCAACTGCAAGTCCCATTATCCTTCATAGGTGATAATTTTCTTTAATTTTTGGCTTGTATGTCTTCTTTACATTAATCGCTTTACTAGATCCCTTAATGGTCAACAAAGGAAAAACAAATCTGTATCACCAGATTTCTCAACTGTCGATTGCACGGCATGTTGTCGAGTAGTTCGGAAACGAAAGTGATTATATTCAGTATTCAATTTCAATTGTTTAATCAGCCTTGAACCTCATTCATAATTACTCAGTAAGTTCTATCAATCAGTATGTCAAATAATAATAAAAAAGTAATAATAAGTAAAGAATTACTTTATAGGATGCTAATAATTTCTATAATAACCCAATGTATAAATTCCTGAAAATAAACCAAGAATCTTACGATAGAATTTGTTTGTTTGTCCAAATTTTATCGTAAGATTCTTGGTTTATTTTCAGGAATTTATACATTGACTTGAATGTTGGACGTTAAATGGGATTTTGAATTTGATTTTAATCTAATTTAAGATTCTTAAATTATAATAACCCAGTAAAAAAAGTAATTAGGGCTAATTAACATTTCTGAATTCACTCGAATCTTGCTTTCTGATTCGTTGAAACGAATAGAACCAGCGCGAATTGGATTCGTGTCAATCCACCTTAATTCGTGGTTAAAGTCATGTCGAAAAAAATTAATAAAAATTGCATGCCTCAAGACACGAACCAGCGACCCCAAGTGTAGAAAAGTCCAGAGGGCGACTGCTGAGCTACGGGGACTCATTGATATATGTTTACAACGGATCCTTAATGGCCAGCGCGTTGGTTATACCTGAAGAACTCGATTTAATAGTCCAGTATTTAACTGTATTCTCGCTGACGAATTCCGGCGAATTTGAGCTTGACTTAAAATCACGCGAAATAAATTGAATTGGCTGGCACTGAAATGAATTCGTGCTGATACATACGCGCGAATTGCTGCCCCTACTTGGGGCTCCAATTCATAAAACAGCATATTTGAAGATTATATTACATTTTACGAATTCAGACAAATTCACAATCTGCTACAATTCGCGATTGTCGCAAAACAAGATGCATGGGGGCTTCTAGCGAAAAACTGAATGTTATTGTTACAAAAATTTTATGGTAATCACTGATTCATTCTCAAATCATAATTATTCCATTCTTATTACATTAAATCATCATGTATTCATAAATTATTAAATAAACAAAATGATCTCGTTTAGCCCGTTCAGTCGATAAATTTCATAAATCATGAACATAACCTACAAATTCCACATGGATGCAGACGACACAACATCCACACACACATCCTATGCTAAATTTTGAAATTTCTTTCTTTCATGCCGAATATTGAAATTCTTTCTCAAACTTATTTATTTTTCTTAGCTTGTCGATTTTGTTTCTAAATGCACAGACTTATAATGCACATAAATGTACTAAAAAGTCTTATTTACATTTTCGTTTTTTCTCCCTCATTATCTCATAGAGTTGTCTAATAGTTTCGAACATGATACAGAATAATATATTTCATCAGAATATTACTATATTAACACAAAATCATCAAAAATGCAGAGACTCATACTCGGCACATATTACATATTATCTCATACCCGGTGCTGTCAGCATATAGACTTATATTGAATGGAGTCACATTGAAGTTATATTGAATAGTCAAAGTGTCCCTTCGCTGACGACATGTCGAGACATGGTGAGGTTTTCCGAATATCATCTGGCCAGCTTCCTGCTACCTGATGAAGATGTGCCAAAAATTAGGCCAGACAAACCAGAGCCTGCTCAGTCAGAGCCAGGCCAGACCCTGAGACTAGGGATCAAGTATGATGATGATGATTGATTTCAAGTACTGAATGGGAATCGTTAAAGTAGCGAAGATCTTCGAAACATGAAACTACCTTTCGTACTTTAACGAGCTTCCTTTTAATATTTGCAAACAACTTTCGATGACTAAAAAACACTCAATAATTATTTGTACATTATCTTCCATGACGGATTCGACTTTGCTCTACAAGAAGCGAGTAGAGTACATGCTTTATCAGTGGGTAATTGATCCAAGAGGTCAGGGACCGGAAGTTAGATGAATATCGTCACCACACCTCTGCTGGCCGATGGAATACATCGAACTCGGATCCGCTTATATTCAGCTCACGGGGTCACCATTCCCCCTGCTCCGCAAATTTCGAGCAAATGTGAATCTGATAGAATTACACTTCACGAGGCCGGATGTCCTGGCAACAATCTCCTCTTCATCGCCATCTTATTGACAATAATAATTCAAATCACAATCGCTTTCACTGCAACCGAAACAAGTACCTACACCGATAGTCCGATATAGCATTACGTCAAAAAACATCTGCTACGAACACTAGTGTCCCCAATGTCGATTAAATATAAGAAACAATTCAATATTAATTATTGGCTGAAACCTGAAACGCTTAAAGATATCTACTAATTTTATCACGATCTATTGAAGCAGTAAAAGTCTAGAAAAATGAAGTCATATTCTATCTTACCTATCAGGAGTAATGATAACAGCTCCAGTTCATCTTCATCAACTCCATCGCCCTGCGGAAGGGATAGACATGGATAGAGAAAAGGGAATTGAAAGACATAGGAGTAGAGCCATATTGAAAAGAAGATAGAAAAAACAGGGGCGTAGATCGACAAGGGATAGACTGCGATAGAGAAATAAGGATTAAAAGCGATAGGTGTGAATCTGGATTGACAAGGAGATAGGAAAAGATGGCATAGATACTTACAGGAGATAAAGGAAAGGGAATCAAAAGAGATAGGAGTAGGACTATATTGACAAGGAGATAGAAGAAGGTAGATCTCACCATTAGGTAAGTAAAAGATTTTCCATGGGAAATGTAATATTGAAATTTTGTAATCCTTCTACCAAAAAAAAACTTGTTTGCTCAACCCAGTATGAGAGGATCTTAAAAACAATAAGGGAATTTTCAGCATTCATCATACATAACTATATAATTAAGAATTTAAAGCGTTCCAAATTGAAGAATTGCGCATAGGCCAACTAGTATTTTCTTTTTATCGAAAAAAGTCGTAAGAGTCATTTCTTTTTACACCCTTGACAAGTGTGCCAAAGCACAATCCAATCCAAGTAGTCTTTTAAATGTTATCCCATATACAGACGACAACGACGACGACACCGACGTTAAAACTATTTTTTCTGACTCAGGGGTCTCAAAACGTCGACATTTGATGGAATCCGCGAAAGCCATTTTTCACTTAAAACCAATACCTTCTCATTGATATGATAATGTAAAAAGACATTTTTTAACTATTATATATATTTAAAAAAAATCGTTTTTGATGTAAATTTTTTTCTTGTAATTTACATTATATTTAATAAATTTTCTCCAGATTTGTAGATTCTGCTGAAATACGTCTTCTTTTATAAAAATGATAAGACTTACTAAATATTTTGTTATAAAAAAGTTAATTGCCAACATGTATCCCAAATTTGAAATCATTTCACCAAAGTTTTTCAAGTAATAATAGGCGTACCCGTTTATGTCCAATCACAATGTATTGTATACATAGGGGAGAATCGGGTAGCCCCGGATACTCATGACTTTCAAGAAACTGCACTGTCTCTTGAGATAAATCATCATTTTTATCTTTCAGAATTGTCTTGAAGTGTAATTTTGAAAATATGGGCTCATATCTCTCATTAGCTTTAAAAATAATCCGCAATTTTTGTTTAATTATTTCTCGTGTTTTCTTATTTATAGCAGTTTTACTAAAAAATGTCACAGTCGGGGAGCCCCGGACATTTCGACTCGGGTACCTCCGGACCGATTTTTTCATGCTTGATTTAATTTTTTTTCTGTCAAAAATTGTCAAATGATAAATAGACTGTAATAAATAAATTAAAAAATTAATCTACGAATCGTGGGGAATGGACGGAAGAGAGTATGATAGTAGCTGTAAAATTTTCTTTAAAGGAGAATTTATCAATATGAAAAATTGCGAAGAAATGCAATGTTCCTCGTACAGTTTTGCCGTTTTAATTTTAGAAATACATTTTTCGTTGATTAAGTACGATAAAATGGCCAAATATTACGAAGATCTCTGTGTCCGGGGCTACCTGAAAGTATTCTTTCTTAGCCTATTTTAGGCCTCATTTTAATTGCATTTTTTTTTTACAGCAAGTTTGTTTCTTATACATCTAATTGCAAATTGTTGATAGAAGCCCTGACATTATAAATAACCGTCTATATTAATATTTTGATCACTATCAGCTAAATTGTTACCAAAAGACGGACGTGCAGACGGACATTCGGTTTATAGAAATTCCGCATTACAAAATGATCGAAGTTACAATCACAGAACGACAACAAAAATAAAAAAAGGTTCTTCACATTCAATCTCGCTTTGTGATTGGTATTTCGATCATTCTAAAATCCGGTTTTTGCAACTATATAGAATGCAGGCTTCATATTCGTACTCCCCGTTTCATTCAGGATCGTTAAACCTTTTCAAACACCTAATTATGGCATCCTCTATAATTAGTTTTTCACTATTTTTGCCAGCTAATTATAAATCTTTCATTTAACTTTAACCCTTAAATGCCACTCATCAAAAAAATATCAATAGGTGCCACACGGGGTTCATTGGACCCCAGCGTATATAACAGTAGATAAATTCTCGAGTTTTGAACATACTCACTTGAAACTTATTGTATACGTTCCTAAAAACTTTGTGAACAATATGCTTTTGCTCATATAAAAAAATCACATGTTCATCTAGTGAAAAAGAATGCAATAAGAAAAAAATTTGAAAAACAGACACTTCGTATTAAAAATGATATCGTTTTTTCAGTTTTTAATATTTGTTCATAAAATTTTCAGGAAATACTAATTGAATAGTGCTGTTTAACATGCACTTAGTCTTAATACCTGATTTGAAAAAAAAAGTATTTTTTTGAAAGCATGAAGTAGAAAAATGCAGGGTAAGGAGAAACCGTAATACTGGTTCATGTACATTAATTTTATTTACTACAAAAATAATCAAAAAATATCGTAAGTGCAAAACTTATAGCGTATTCGGTTATCCTGCACTGGTGCACGCCAGAGCACTCCGACCTGCTCCCTCTTACTTCTTCTCACGTTCTTCCTTCTCCCTTCGACCCGCTTCGGAGCAGGTCGGAGTGCACCAGTGCAGGATAACCGAATACGATATAAGAGAATAATATGCAAACCATGTTTAATGTACACAAAATCGAAGTCTATGAGTATTTAGCCTAATCATCGCCTGCACAATCAACGAAAGCTGCATCATAGTTATCATCCTCAAAAAGTATCTCTCGGATGTTATCTAGTTGTGCAGTTTCAGAAATAATAAGAATACAGTTGACATTGATTTCAGTTTATTTCAGAAAATTAGGATAAACCCGACGTCAGACTTTTCATGCTACCGGAACGAGCTCTCTCGTGTGTCTGAATGCCCCTTCCTGATAAGAGATTACTCATTTGATTTTAGACGCTTAGCACTATGCGTAAACATTCCGTCCACCTTGAGCCGTTGTAGGAACAAAATAAGTTTCCAAATCTGGTACATAATTTAAATACTCGCAATAACAATAGAAGTCGGTTAAATTCATTAATAAATTGGATCTCAATATGCCAAATTTTCTCACTCAAATCTATAACATCATTCGCCGAATAAGTATACATCCATGACTTAAATTCTAAAACAGTTTAGATCGCTGCCCACTATGACTAAATTGAATCCATGGAAAACTGAATTTTCTCTTAATTAACCGGAGTAAGCCCAAAGCAGCGCGGTTTTCATTGTCACCGGTAATGGTTATATCCTTTTGTCCGTTTAATGTATGGTTATCCAGGATCAATTCTGAGTGGTTGGAAGACCATTTACTCAGAGGGAAGCCGCCACCCTTAAATAAATTCGTTAGATCCGATTGAAGCCGAAGAGCGGTATTAATATCATTCGCTCCAAACAAGCCGTCATCGACATAAAAATCACGAAGCAATATCCTTTGATTCTGGGTATTTAGAGCCATCATCATCTGCTAATTGTTCAAGCACACGATGCGCCAAATAGGGAGTCGATACAGTACCATATGTGACCGTCAGAAGTTGAAAATGACGTAGACGTTCTAAAGGATCATGTCTAAAAATGATTATTTGAAAATCAAAATGGCGTGGCTCCACGAAAATTTGCCGAAACATTTTAACTATATAGCCAATTACTGCGTATGGATATAATCTCCAGTGCAAAATAATACCGGTTAGATCAGCTTGTAATTTAGGCCCTACTAGGAGTTGCTCATTTAATGAGCTACCAGTTGAGGTGCGACTCAACGCATTGAAAACTACTCGTGGCGCGCGTTGTGCAGCTACTTTCTCGAATTACTGTATGATGAGGTAAATAAACAGCAGATGAGGCTTCCGATTTATTTTCTAAACCGCAAGGAAATTCTCCTACGTGATTTCAGTTCACATATTCTTTAATGAACTCCGAATAGCTGGAGTATAATTGCTTATCTTTTAATAAACGACGCTCATTGCGAAGCCACATAGAAAGAGCAATATTTAAGGATCCACCTAATTTTTGGGGACCATTTGGTTTAAAAGGAAGTCGTACTACACACCAACCTTCCTTATCATTCGAATGTGTTTCACGGAAATAATCTTCGCATAATTGCTCTTCTTCGATAAGAAGAGACCTTTTTGAAATTTCTTCCAATTCACAGAATGTGCTGAGATCTGCTTGCAGTTCTGAAATATTAATACAATGTTGCACAATAGAGGTGCTGTGAGAGGAAACCGATAATCGGCTCCTATAATAATTTCTTGATTACTGAAAGGTTTAGGATCAGCTCAAGACAATCCCTCTAAATGTTCCCAATCTATGGAGTATCCATTCTTAGGCATAAGATAATTTGCTAACGCGAGTTTTGACTGACGTGGTTATAGGGATGACCATATTACTGTCTTTAATTGGAGTGATAAGTAAATCAACTTGTGATTTTGCTGTTCCTAATGAGATGTCGAAAGTACCACATCATTTAGACATAGTGGGCTGCCTGTTCAAATTTAACATTTGCACAATCCATTCGCTCACTATAGTGGATTGAGATCCTTCATCTAAAATCGTTCGAATACGTAAGTTTCGACCATTAGGTGCAGGGTTGCACGGTTACGCGTACCTCGAACTTTTATACGTATAATACGTATTTTACGTATGATACGTAAAAAATGTAAAAAACTTAAAAAATGGCGGACTTGAAAGGTGGGAGGCGGTAGCGGATGAGGGAAAAGAGCATAATATAACCTCACTTATTCCGGAATGCATTAATTGCGAGATTAAGGGCCAGTTCCACCAACCTCGGTTAAATCATTGGTTAACTGACGGCCAGTTAAAATGAACGCTATACGCCATATTTAACCGTCGATTATCGGTTTAACCGAGGATCAACTTTTTAACCGAGGTTGGTGAAACCGGCCCTAAATGAATTATTTGTTATAAAAATTAAAAAATGAGTAAATCAAAAGATTGCACCCGGGGCAAAAAGCAAATTTTTGGCCATTTTCCCTCTTTAAAATAAAATTTAACTCCTCCCAAAAGGAATTTCTGAGTCTGCCACCTCTAAACATTTTTTAATAAATTAAGAAGCTATCAAGCAAGTCAGTCAGTGTCTTCGGTGTATTAAAGAATGAGGTTATGTTTATTTTCTATATAAGCGCAGTCGCCATCTTAAAACCGTAAGTTACATGTAAAAATTCAGAGACGTGAATTACGTAGGTAATTTACATGGAAAAAACTACGTAAATTACCTAAGGTATATTACGTACGCAACCCTGATTAGGTGCTTGTACATTAATTTGAGCTGTGGCTAAAATAACAGTTTTAATAACAGGTAAAATTGGACGACTTGCGTGTGAAACAGTACTATTATTAAAAACAATACTAGAAGAAGGGTTGATTGTAGGACTCGGCTTTTACTTTTACAGTTACGTGGCATATGTCCAATTCTTAAACAATTAAAACAGCATCTGTTTTCGCGAGCAATTTCCTTTCGTCTTTCAATACTTTGCGATTTAAATTGACTGCATTGATACAGGTTATGATTCGCTTTACAGAGACCACAGATAAGTGATTGAGAAGTGTTATTATTTATCTGACTGAAAGATTGGCGTGATTTATTGTTAGAATTATTTGCTTTATTTACTTGTAATTGTCGAGTCATTTGAAAGGATTCTTAAGTTCTAATTCGCATAGAAAGAAAAGTGTCCAAATCAGAGTACTTAGGATAGTCGCTTGTATCTCCTAAATGTCTCTCCCATTCTCATAACGAGTTTTTATTTAGTTTATATACAGCTATTTAAACAATTAGATCATCCCAGTGTTCTCCTTGTCTTTCCAAATTTTTTAATGCTTGTAATGCTTCATTTAATGTGTCACGTGGGACTTTTAAATCTTTAACAGACTCGTTATTGATGGCAGGAAGAGACACAAAAGAGTGCAGTTGCGAGGTAACAATAGCACGCTTATTTTCATATCTCCTTTTTAACATGTTCCAAGCACTATCATAGTTTGAATCAGTAATTGCAAAGTGACGAGTCAACTGAGAAACTTCACCGATTAAATTTGCTTTTAAATGGTTCAATTTTTCTGTTTTTGACTCACGAGTGTGTTTATCTACAATTGCTTCGAATAAATCTCTAAAGTTTTGCCATTCAATATAATTACCTGAAAATTTAGGCAATTCTATTGTCGGGAGTTTAGGTGATCTTTTTATTAATTGTGACACATTAAAGCTATTACCTCTCGACAAAGTAGAATCTAGAACTGAGCTCGAGGTTCTTAAACCTGACAGAATATCATTAAATGTGTCAAAAGCTAGTAGTAATGTTTCTTCAGCTTTGACAAATTCATTATCCGCAAAATAATTTACCTTTTTCTTCTCGACCTTTTTTGTGTAAGCTAATTGAGCTACCTGTAAGTTGTTTTCTTGTAGCTGCTTCCATACATCCAATAACATTAAATAGCGTTTTCAGGAGGAATCTTCAGAAATCTTGGTAGGATCCTCGTCAAGCTTTCAATTTGAGCTCTTACTCCGGCAATTTTCTTCTCGATTTTGATTAAGATTTGAGAAAAGTCTAATAAATAGACTTTGAATGATTGTGTATTTGTTTGCTTATTTTAATTGAAGAGCATAGTATGTGGGAGTACGAAAGTCGAGACAGCAGTGAGTCAAGCGAGTAGAGATAAGATCACGTAAGTGAGTAGAGGTGGTACCATGTAAGACCAAGTGAGAGCGATGTATCATCGAAAGAGTAAGCTTATCAGAACCATTCTGATATCATATGGACACTTGAGTATGTATTGTTCGCTCTCTAGAATGTCACTGATTGGCTATGTTTCGAGGTGCTAGCGATCACTTGCACTGTTCTTAGATAATTACTGCTTACTTTGTAGATCATCAGTCAATATGGCGTCGGTTTCCAACAGAAAATTCCAATTTTTCCATTTTCTCTCTTATAAATCGTTATAACCGCACTTAATCCGGGACGAAGGACCAAATGTGATCGCAATTTTGAAAGTATCTAGTTGTGCAGGTCCATAAATAATAAGAATCCAGTTGACATTAATTTGAGTTTATTTCAGCGAATTAGGAAAATACCGACGTTAATATTTTCATGCTACCGGTACGAGCTCTCTCGCATGTCTGAATGCCCCTTCCTCTCATCATATTAAGGGAGAGGTGATAAGAGCGTACTTATTTGATTTCAGACGCTAAAAACTTTGCGTCAACTGGGTTAATGTTGAGTCATAAGATTTTTTTAATCACACAGTAATATACTTACCGTCAGAAACGACGAAATATCGACAAAAACGTTGAGAAAAAAGTTCGCTCGGCTTCACACTATAAATAATGTAAATGGAACAATACGGTCCAAAAGATCCTGGGGTCGTTTCGAACGCAAGTAGGGTTTCTTTTAGAAAAAATTTTTGGTTCCAAAGGAGCTGCAACAAAAAGAAACCTCTCTTGCTGAAAATAAACCCAAAATGATAAATGGTTTCTAAATGAACCCAAAGTATGGATTGAAATGGTTCCAATAGAGCCCTTTTTCACTTCAGCCTTGAGTCACTACGGTGATTTTACAGGTTTACAAGTTTACAACTTTACAAGTTTACATTTTACTTTGTAATTCGAATTAAATAATATTGCACTGGGAAAAATTTAATGTACCAAAAAAGCGCGGTACTATTTAAAATGATATAATATACACTTGCTATGTTACGTTAATATTACATTTTCTTAGTGAGTTAGATACTTCTGTCATTGAATTTTGTTTTTAAAAAGAATAAAAAATGTTCGCTAATATTTATTTGTATGATTATTCATAGTCTTTATTAATTTCAAATAGACCCGCGCTTTTCGGCACATGCGCAATTGAAAATATGAATAGCTATCTATCGGATATCAACGAATTAAAAAGTAACCCTCAAAAAGAGTTCTATTGGAGTCTCAGTTGTAAATAATACCATCTTTTACTTGAACCACAACGTTACTGAACCCTCAGTTTTTTCTGTGCACGCCTCAAACGCGTCAACCTCCTCGACAACTGTTGAACGACTGGCCTATCATCAGCACAGTAACGCGTACTTAGGGATTCGGACTAACGATAGACGGGACCACAAAGTTGATTTGAAGCAAGCATTATAGAAATATTTACGATTGAAAAAACCTTGGGGTCCAAATGACCCCGGGTGGCATTTAAGGGTTAAAATTTGGAAATTTACGTTTACTTACTGAAACGTCATAAAAAGACAGTCAATACAAATACAATAAGTCAATAAAAGAAATTGTCAAATATTATTTTTAATTATCCTTGTTAGACTCTGGTTGAAATATATTTACACTTCTTAAACGAAGCGTTTGATTTGTAATTAAGGAATTCTCTTCTTTATCACGGCTGACTGAATACACACTCATACTACTGCTGTTCACCATATGTTCCTCGACTTGTACAGGCTTTACGTCGAAATAATGAGTGAAATTCCAGAAAAATTCCCTTTTGAAATGTTTTTAATGAGAAAGTTTCGTTAAGGGGTCCATTTTAACATATCAAAAATGGTAGAACAGATCAATTGCCAAACCTGTTTTTTTTTTCGAAAACAGTTCCAAAAGTTACTTTTGCGTGGACGGATAATTCCCATTGCATTTTAGAACAAAATGTCCAACAGAAAAAAGAAAGAGAAGAAAATTATTATATAAAAATTTGGTTCAAAAAATAATCCGCTATCTTTCATAGGTTTCGAGTTAAGACATATTGAAAAAAAAAACACTTTTGTGGGTTTTCAGCGAAAAACCACTATGTTTCAAAAAACACTGTGTAACTTTGCACCTAATTACTACACGGAAAAGTGTTGCACAGGTGAGTGAAAGCAGACTCAATTTTTTTTTATTTCAAAAAAAGAACAATGTTCTGCCTATAATAGGTCATAAGTTTTGCCTGTTCTTACGGGCAAAAAAGTGGAGTTCAGTTTTTTCAAAATAAATCGAGTCACCTTTAGTTTGCATTGATGATGCGAGAGGATGAACTAGAGTCTATAAAATTCTGCATACATCTGAAAAAAAATCTCTTTTAGAACTATTATTTTGGGTATTGCAATGTTTCAAAAATTTCATTTTTTTTCATTACTGACTAGAAACGAAAAAGTTTTTTTTTTCTGAAATACCTCGTTTCCTGACGATCCTACGACAAAGTTTATTCAAAACAAATAAAAGTGGAGTCAATTTAGCGTGATTTCCAAAAAAAAAAACTGTTTCAGCCCTAATAGGTCACGAGATATCACCTTGGAACGTGCACTCTTCCTGCATAGAGGCAACTAAGCGTACCGTAAAGTAGAACTGCGCTCATATTTCGAAGTTTTTGTCCCAAATAAGTATATATATATCTCATTTATCATGTATAAAACGTCTTTTTCCATTGATAAATAAATAATTTTTCATAACAAAAGCTTGCTATCACCACTTGTGATTACTTTTTGGCCATTTTTTAGTACTTTTGTGGCAAAAAAGTGATTATAATTTATTGAAAATGTGTGATACGTTTTTTTATCAATAAAAAAATATTTTTTAATAATAATTGTTTATACCAAAATCTTGCCATAGCCACTTTTGAGTACTTTTTGACTACTTTTGTAACACAAAAGTAATTATATGTGATTATAAATGTGATATATATAATTTGTATCAATAAAAAAATAGTTTTTCAATAATATTTTCTAACCATATCTTCTAATGAATACTTTTTCTGCATTC
>CAKNWT010084567.1:0-10469 GCA_932066315.1 Andricus coriarius | reverse complement strand
AAAAAATCCACAAAACGGAATTTTTAAAGCATTGTTTTAAATCCATGTATCCAAGCTGCATGTCTATTCATTCCAAATCAATTATACTTTTTTATTTGAATATAATCCTTACTTGTATTGATCAAGTTGGTAAAATTGCCTTGCATTATTATTGCCCACTCTTCGAAAAAATTATTCTATGGAGGCCAAGCTTATGGCGTTCGAAACCTTCAATTTGAAAATAAATTATCCATTATTTATTGTCCCATAAAAGAAAATATTGCGTAAATAAAGTCATTCATCAAAATATTGACAAGTTTAGTGCACCTTTTATGAATTTTCTTTTATGGTCCCACGTTAAATTTTAGGGTTCTTCTTAAATTTTTTGAAATTTTATGAAAAAAAGCAATGAAGTAGCAATAATGCCAATTTAATCTAATTTTCAAGTGTGTAATGATTGTGAAATAGAATAATTTGGTTATAGAAATCACAAGGGAGTATGTGTAAGGGTTCATTTCTCTCGACCGTGGTTTAACTCGTAAACTGGGTTTAAATCAAATTTGGTCAATTAGCTGTTTCCACCACATCTAATCATCAACGTCTATTCTGAGGAACTGTTTCCTGTTAGAGAAATTGGGATTGAATTGAAAAATTAAAATGTATAAAGTACAGTCAGAATAGCAGTGTTAAAGAAGTAGCAATTTGAAATTGTAAATAGTAAAAAATTGGATTAATTGACATTTGTAATGGTGATAATTTTCTACAATTTTGACATTGTGCCTCCGTAGCTCCATCACTTTTTGGTTAGAAATGCATATTATTTTGGATTTGCAGAATAATTAGAAAGTATAAAACATCTCGCTGAATTTCGTACATACAGGTACACTACCATAGGAAATTATCGGTACCACTAGCCCAAGTACTATTAAAAATCATTGCTGAGACTAATTTTGATTGCAAACCAATAAAAATTCAAAAATCTTGAATGGTTTCCGAGATATGACTAAAGATGTCCAAGCGTGTATGGGTTCGGCGTCATCAGACATGCTTAGACACTTTTTATGATGTCGTAGAAACTTGTAAAGATTTTTCGATTTTTCTTGGCTTAAATTAAAGATAAAATATTATAGATTGATGTTCTCGGCAATCACCGCTCTCGCGGCAGATGTGCTTGAACATTTTTTATCATATCTTGGGAACCCGTGAAGTTTTTTTTTGAAGCTTTCTTGGCTTAAATTGAAGAGAATATTTCAGAGATTACTTATTGCAAATATCTGATTGTTTTTTCTACAACTTTTCTGAGAAATAGCATGGATTGAATTAATTGTATAAAATTCGAATAATAATCTCGGCAATCATTGCTCTTGCGGCCGACAGCAGATATCGCCGACTGATACTCGACGCAGACATGCTTGGACATTTTTGATCATATCTTGGGAACCCGTTAAGATTTTTTATTTATTTTTTTCCCCCTAAATTGAAGATAATATTTGAGAGATTACCTACTGCGAATATCAGATTTTTGTTCCAACTTCCCCAGTTCACGCCACACGTCGAAGTCAAGGTAAAAAATTGGAGAGATTCTTGCATCTTGCTATAAGCTTTTCAACTGGGTTTCGAAGAAGTTTTTCGCTTCTTCTATGAACAAGTAATCACATTTCAAAGTCAGGTGTGATTTTTAATAGTACTTGCGTTATTCGTATCGCCAATTTCTGATGGTATTTTATTGTATTCGAAAAGGGCAAGATTCCTTCTGAGGAGTGGCGTCACGGCATTTGAAATTAAATCGTTTTATTGTCAATGAAATATCGAGGGAGTGTCCTGGCATTTTTATAAATAGACTTTAGGTACCATTAGCTACGGTGAAATTCGTGACTCATGCAAGAAGAAGGGATGAGAAAAAGCTGGGTTTGGGAGGGGGATGACCGTGGTACAGCTCGCCGACAAATTAAAACCGCCATGGTTAAATTAACGATACCCTCGGTGTGCCAAGCGTCTAATAAAACGGGGTATCTTTTAATACGAAGTCGTGTAACGTTTAATGTTCTTGCAGAGTAAATCGCCGGTGATGGCCGCCGTTGTGTCTTGCTTTCGATCGAGCAAGTGGTGATATTCACTCATTTTTTTAGAGCCAGGTTCCAATTAGTTCGACTACATTACATCAAGTCGCTCACGTAATTTCATTCCATGATTAAAAGTTTTCTCCTCTTTCTGAATATCATCCTTCCTTTTGATTAATTTTATTACTATGGGAAGAGCGCCCTTTTAATCTTTACTAGAATTGACGCATTTTTGAAAAACTGGAGATGGTTTTACTTTATTGCTTTCTGTTTATGACGAAAATTTATACGCATAATTAATTAACTTTTACACGATAGGTGTGTTTTAAATCTACAGGAGACCACCCTATAGTATATAATAAACCGACAGTAAGTGATAACTCAGTTGAAACACTAATGTATGTAAAATAATGTATTTAATTAAATTAATCCTAAAAATGCATGGACGTGAAGGAAGATTGAAAGGTATGCCAGGACAGAAAAGTTTGGCGACAAATAGTTTATAAGAAATGCATGATAAAGAATGTCAGTAGAGTGAATGATGCCCGAAATAAAAGACCTTTGATACTAAATGGCCCAAGCGGGGAGCTTCACATAACGACATTGTGAGGATCTTCACTTGGGGTGATCGCTATTGAGGCTTAATGGCTAAAAAAAATGGCTAAATGGCTTCATGGTATAATAATAAGACACTTTACGTGTCAATATGTGTGCGTCTGCATGAAAAGGGCGCTTATGACCGGTTCTACTTTGGAAAATATTTGCGTTTTTCTAAGTTGAGGTATAAATTATTATTTTTGTCTTTGAGTGAGGGATGGTACTGGCACTCACCAAGTTTAGATGCGCTTTTCTCGAAAAATGGTTTTCATAGTTCCAAATTTAAAAATGCCCGATGACTTATTTTTTAACTTAGAGGGTTCGGGCCTTCCATGCGTATGTCCACATGTATTAAAATTAGAATTAATTATTTTACCTAGATTTGTGCATCTAATGGATGATTATTATCTACTGTAAGGCGGTCGGCCCTATTAAATGCATATGCATTTTTTCTAAGAGGCCAACCATAAATTACGTAACATATTTTTATCCAATTTTGTATTCCTCCCCTCGTCCATGCAACAAGTATCAAAGTTTGTCTACGGATTTTTTGGTAAATAGTGCTATTTACTATAATAATCCGTACTTGCAATAAGACATCATAAAAATTGTGCAAATATTTTATCAAATCATTTAACTTTATATTTTTTACATGAATTTACAAGATTGAAACTCTTTACTGCCAATTTTAATTCCAGGGTCTTATAGATTTTTTTCTAGTATATTTCTGTGTTTAAAAAACCCACACATGCTCAGAAAAATGTTTAAACTACAAGTTATAAAGATAAGTTTAAGAAATACCAAAATCCAAAATTCAAAAATTCGCTGTATTGCCTATTTCGATTCCTGGGTAATGGGGATTTTTTTCTAATGCATTTTTGTCACTTAAAAGTTTTCATGCCCCTCAAATAATTCTCCTCCTATTTGCAAACGTCTTAACAAAAAATTTTAAAAAAATTGTGAATTAAATAGGAATTATCTCTAAGAAAATGATAGATTAAAATCCGAAAAAATGGAAAAAACCTTTTTGACCTCCAGGTATGTAAAAAAATTGAAACTCAATAAAATTCTAAAACTCTGCAAAAAAGAAATGCTTAAAGCCTTTTTTTCGAGCGCGGGTAACTAAGCTGCATGTCGACCGATTCCAAATTAATTATACTTTTTTAGGACCTCAAAAACGCTACTTTTCCGTGTTGTAGCGATTTCGAGTTCCAAAATTGTTTATTTTTGACTCACCCTATTGGATACGTAGATTTTCTAAAGGGGTGAATTGTTAAAAAATATTATGTAACAGTATCAATTTACCAACCCCCCCATCTAAAAAATCTGACATGTTTCTGAACCCCACACCGCAAAAACGTTGTTACGTAATTCAATCAATGATCTCGTATATCTTAAGTGTCAAGACAAAGATAAATTATAACTTGAGTAGAAAAAAGGTTTAAGGAAGGGCGTAGTTGACTAGTTGGCCACAAATAGGGCTTCCCTAGGTGCGGACCTTCTACACCATAAATCTCTCGTGTATTAAAAATAATTGCTTTAAGCCACACGGCCTCGGCGTTTACGTCGTGCTTTATGCTTTTCGCAAGCGCGGGTAAACGCGATTCTAGCCTCACACACATACAGATACGTATGTACGTATACAGGGAAATAATGCGCGTAGACGGGCTGCCGGGCAGTGGCCTCTCCTTTGTATTATCTATAGGTCGAGCTTGCACTCTATCCTTAAATCTTGTTAACGAGCTGAACGTTACAGCCGCGATATACATTGTCGAGCCAATGGAAAACTCCGCCGTTACTACACACTGGCGACTCCATACTTCCGATGGGCTCTCGCCAAAAATTTCAAAGCGTATGTGCAGACCTACTTTGCCAGAGAAATAATGATAAGATGACATTAAAAGGTCATGAAAAGTTTTCTCTAAATATTGAATGCCAAGCATTAACTATTATAAACGGCCGGGGAGTCTTTAAGTGGCTCAGAACTGCTCAAGAAACCAAGGGGGGTCTAAAAGTGTCTCAGAAATACTTCAGAAGCTACGGGAGTCTGAAGGTGGCTAAGAAATCCTGAAGCATTCTGAGGAGTCTACAGATAGCTCAGAACTCATCCAGAAGCCTGCGAAGTCTGAAAATGGCACAGAACCACCAAGGAATCTGAAGGAGTTTGAAAGTGGCTCAGAACTTCTCTAAAAGCCAAAGAAGTAAAAA
This sequence comes from Andricus coriarius, assembly GCA_932066315.1. Lineage (NCBI taxonomy): Eukaryota > Metazoa > Arthropoda > Insecta > Hymenoptera > Cynipidae > Andricus > Andricus coriarius. The sequence continues at coordinate 5,625 of CAKNWT010084567.1, read as the reverse complement.
ATTTGCTCAGAATCGCCCAGAAGCGTAGGAAGTATAAAAATAGCTCAGAACTTCCCCAGAAGCCTAAGGAGTTCTAAAATAGCTAAAAACTGCTTCAGAAACCAGTTGGTTCTGAAAGTAGCTCGACACTGCTCCAGAAGTTTGGAGAGTCTAAAAGTGGCTCAGAACTGAATTAGAATCCAGGGTTGTCTAAAATATACTTAGAACTTCTTCAGAAGTCATAGGAGTTTGAAATTTGCTGAGAAGTCCTCCACAACCCAGGGGTTATGCCAGTATAAAAGTGGCTCAGAATCTTCCCAGAAACCAGAGAAGTCTAAAAGTCGCTCAAAACTACTCCAGAATCCAGGGTAGTCTAAAAGGTGCCCAGAACTCTTTGAGAAGCCAGAGAAGTTTAAAATTTAATTAGAACTCCCCCACAAGCCATGGGACTAGAAAAGTGGCTCAGAAATACTCCAGAAGCGAGGGGATTCTAAAAACTGGTTCAAAAATTAAACATCAGCCAGAGGAATGTAAACCTAACACAGAATGGCTCTAGAATCCAGGGAGTTTAAAAGACGCTAAGAACTCCTTTAGAATCCAGAAAAGTACTAAACATAGCTCCTAACTCATACAGAAGTCCGAAGAGTCTGAATGTAGTTCAGAACTGTTCCAGCAACCAGGGGAGACTAACAGAGGCTCAGAACTACTCTAGAATGCAGGAGAATCTACAATGTGCTTATAACTCCATTAGAAGCCAGAGGAGTTTAAATTTTTCTCAAAACTTCTTCAGAAGACATGGGAGTATACAAATGGCTTAGAACCGCTCCAGAAATAAGGGGAGACTAAAAAGTACCTAAAAAATTATACAGAAGCCAGTAGAGTCTAAACATAACTCAGAACTCATCCAGAAGCCTGAGAAGGCTGAAAGTGGCTCAGAAATGCTCCAGAAACCATGTAGACCTAAAAATGGCTCAGAACTGTTCTAGAATTTAGGGAAGCCTAAAAGATCCTTAGAAAACCTTCAAAAGCCAGAGAAGTCTCAAATTTGCTCGGGACCCCTCCACAAGCAAGAGAAGTACAAAAGTGGCTCAGAATTTCCCCAGAAGCGAGAAGAGTCTAGAGAGTGGCTCAGAAATCCTCCAGAAGCTTAAGGGCTTCAGAAGCTAGAGAAGCCTGACAGTAATTTGAAACTGCTCCAAGAGCACGGCGAGTCTAAAAGTAGCTCAAATCCTCTCTAGGATGCAGAGGAGTGCAAAAGATGCTCGGAACTCCTTCACACGTCAGGGAAGTACAAAAGTTCCTCAGAATCGCTCCAGAAGCGAGGGTAGTCTAAAGAGTAGCTCAGAAATCCTCTAAAAGTTAGGGGAATCTGAAAGCGGCTTAGAAATCATTCAGCAGCCGGAAGAATCTAAACATAGCTCATAACTTATCCAAAAGTCTGATAAATCTAAAAGTGAGTCAAAGCTGTTCCATAAACCAAGGGAGTCCAAGAGTGGCTCAGAACTGCTCTAGAATCCAGGAAGGACCAAAAGGTGCTCAGAACTTCTGTATAAGCTAAAGGAGTCAAAACTTGGCTCAGATTTCGTCAACAATCCAGGGGGAGTCTAAAAAGGGCTCAGTCCTTCTACATATTCCAGGAAAATTTTAAAAAAAGGCTGAGAACTTCCCCAGAAGCCAGATGAGCATGAAAGTGGATCCAAACTATTCGGGAAACTAGGGGAGTCTGCAAGTGGCTCCAAACTGTTTCGCAAGCCAGGAGGTGTCTAAAAGTGTCTCTGAACTTCTGGAAAATCCAGAGGAGTCTTAAAGATTAAATCGTTTCAAAAACGAGAAGAGTCTAGAGAGTGGCTCATAAATCCTCTAAAAGCAGAAGGAGTATATGTAAAAGTGTCATAGATCTGCTTCAGAAATCACAGGAGTTTGAAAGTGACTCTAAACTTTTCCAAAAATCAAGAGTGTCTAAAAGTGGTTAACAACAGCTCAAGAATCCAGAAGTGTGTAAAAGATGCTCAGAACCCGTCCATGAGCCAGAGGAGTATGAAATTGGCTTAGATCTCGTCCAGAAAGCAGATCAGCCTAAAAACGACTCAGATCTCCTCTAGAGGCCAGGGGTGTCCAAAAATCGCTCAGATCTCCTTCGGATTCCGGGAAAGTCTAGAAATGGCTCAGAACTCTCCCAGAAGCCTAAAGAGTCTAAAAGTGGCTTAGAACTACTTCAGAGGCCAAAGGAGTCTGAAAGTGGCTCAGAATCGCTTCTCAATCGAGAGGAGTCTAAAGAGTGGCTCAGAAATCCTCCAGAAGCCAGGAGAGTTTAAAAATGGCTTTGAACTCTTTCAGAAGCCAGGGGAATCTAAACATGGCTCAGACTTTCGCCAGTAATCAGTGAAATCTAAAATATGATTCAGAACTTTCTTGAAAGTCTGAGAAGTCTAAAAATAGCTTGGAACTGCTTCAGAAACCAGAGGAGTCTAAAAGTGGCTCAGAACTCCTCCAGTGCCCTAAAACCTCACCATAGTGTATTCGAAACTCGACTGATCAGACTCACGCTTTACGATTTGTCTATACTTTTCTACATTTTTATCTTTTGTATGAATATTGTCATTGGTAGATTATTTTTTTTGTGAGTTCTGTTAACACCTCTGTGTCGCTTTTTTGGACACACACTTGGTGTATGGCCAAAAAATTGTCACCGTTTTCTCTTTGAGACCCACGAAAAATCATACAGGGAAGTTAGCAAAATAATGAATCCATCAAAGACAAAAATTCATACAAAACTCAAAAACGTGCAAATCCATAAAACGTGCATTGATGAGTCGAGTTTAGAATAAACCACAATGAGGTTTTAGGATCCACCTCAGATGTCAGGGGTCCCCGAGACGGTTTCAAATTAACATTCTTGTACTATTCCGTATGCTCTCAATTTATTATTGGTCCATTTTAAGCGGCTTAAATGTTTAATTGTAGAACTTCGAATGCTTCCAATCTATAAATTGTCCTATTTTTAATCGTAAACTTTCAACCCTTTTATTTTTGAGTATTTCCTGTATGAAATTTGCCAACTTGAAACACAAAAAAGAAAAAATCTCTTCTACCAGCCTTGCCGCGGTTTATGTGCCCCAAGCAAATTTCCTATCCTGACTATTTTTTGCCCTTTCTATTAGGTCACTTTAACTTTCGTAACATTATTATTGTAAAGTGGAGACCAGATCTCATTTTTGAGTGTAATCCCTGTGATCAAAATTCCCCATGTAATTTTCCACTTCACATAAAAACATTAACCTACATGTGGGAGTTTGATATTAATATAACATAACTACCGAATCAGTTGCGGTGAGCGCTCCTCTCCTGGAAATGCCCGCGGGCCACATCAGCCCTCGATTTTGGTTAACCGGTTTCTCTCTCCTGTCCTAGTAACTTCCTAGTAACGTTAAGCGATTTTATTACGGACGGGAAAAGCACAACGGTTCGTCAGCTTAAATCGATAAACCGAAGAGCATAGTGTGGCTAAGCAGAATACGTAGGTGCACTATGTTTCTTCATCGCGCCGAGGTACGAGCTTTAGCAGCTTTATAAGCGCACTAAAGTAACTTATCCAGAAAACGAAAATTAGTTTTCCGATGGTTGCCCTCGCGTACACAATATTACATAAATAAAGGTGCAAGTTATTATGCAGCATATACTACCTACATACAGCTCTCAATTCAGTAATTTATTAATGAACTAAGGGCTTGCGGCAATATGTTTATGTAATTAATTTCAGTATTTGGAAGTTTACAATTATTATTATTATATCATGAAGCCAAATCCCTCTCAGGGCAAGCGTAACTCACTCGCTTCTATCGTTCTTATACTTGTAACAGTAGTTATGCCTCGTTATACACAAATTAAATAATTTAATCCTTGCACGGTAAAAACTAGGATTCGATGTAGGACTTAATTCGATATTATAACAGTTCACGCAACAAAACAATTGCACTTCAGTTTGATCCAGAAATTTAATAAATAAGGTCGATTTGTGGATTGAAATAGGCTTGAAATGAGAATCATCTGTCAACAACTGAATCTGATAAAACAAATTCTAAACTGCCAAGTTCAGAAATAACGTAACCCCGAAATGTCCAGTCCGCACTCGGACCGGTCCAACGCACAAATTTTTTGATTTTCATAAGATTGAAGTTTGGAACAATTGAAATAATGCACCCTGTAAATCAATTTAGTTCGCTATCTTAGATCATTTATCAATCTGAAGTTGATAAACTAAACAAGACAGAAACTGGTACTAAAATAGACTATTTGTGAGATCATATTTGAACGCCCAAAAAAGGATCCCTGATAAAAATGAATGTCTAGTTTTTACTGTGTGTCTAGCAATCACTTCAGGCGAAGAGCTTTACAAAGACATCATGTTTCATAGGTCACAGAAAAATATGAAAACTATTTGATAATCCCATAGTAAGATTACGACTCTTAACTGTAACCACATCCACTAAGTGAAGGTCTCCACGCGGGCCCATTAGTATCCAAGATTTTTCGTTTCAGGCATCTCGCACTCCGCAAAACGTACAATAAATATTTTTGAGTTAATCCTTAGGGGCCGTGCATAAATTACATAAAGTTTTTTTTCTGAAATTCTGAACCATGTACCCCCCTTTGTTAGGGCCCGCAAGTATTCACCCCCCCCCCATCTTACATAATTTTTGCTGACAACATTTTTTAAATTTATTTAGGGGTCATCCAAGAATATCGTAAGATAATTTAAGAGAGGGGGTGACGGTGGTAGTTAATCTTACTGTATCTTGTGATACAAAAGAGTAGTTCAACCTTCAACCAAAAACGATGAATTCTCAATAAAGAGCAGACTCATTTTCAACTTAAAAATTGCATTCCCAACCAAAATGAGGAAATTTCTACCAAAAGAGATGAATTTTCAAATCAATGAGAAGATTGCAACAAGAGTTTAATTTTCAGTTCAGAAAAAGATTTTTCAGTCAATAAAGGAAAAAAATCAACAAAAGTTTTGAACCAAGGAGATAAATTTTCTACCAAAAAAGAGGAATTTGTAACAAATTACATAAATCTTGACCCAAATAGTTGATTTTTAAACTAAATAGATAAATTTTTTACCAAAAATGGAAAAGTCAAATTTTTATTTCAAAAATTAATTTTCATTTTTAAAAACCAAATTTTCTACAAAACAGTTGAATTTCCTACTAAATAGTTCAATTTTCTACTAAATTGTTGTATTTTTAAGCCAAGAAGACCAAGTTTACAAAAAGCAGTTGAATTTTCAACAAAAATGTTCATTTTCTATCAAACAGTTGAATTTTTCACCAAATATTTAAATTTTCAGACAAGATAAATAATTTTCAACCAAAGAAATAAATTGTTGAAAATGCAGTTTGACTTTCAATCAAATAGATCAATTTTAATCAATTTTGAACTGTCAAGTAAAAAATATAAATTTTCAACAAAGAATGCAATAGTTGAAATTTAAAAAGAAATTGTTATAATTAAAAGACAGTTGAATTCAATGAAAAACTACGGATTTTCAACAAAATAGTTGAATTCTTACACAAAACAGATTAATGTTGAACCAAAAGAGTTGCATTTTGCACCCAAAAAATGTATTTTCTACCAATAAGATGA
>CAKNWT010084426.1:0-26058 GCA_932066315.1 Andricus coriarius | reverse complement strand
ATTGTTCTCTTTTAATAACACTGAAACAAAAATGTTTCATGTTTACAATTTTTTGAGTTGGCCTATATTCTTGTGAATGAAAAAATCGTTGTTTTATTAATCTTCCCGAGAAACTGTATCAACAAAAATGAAAAGGAGTATTTGATATTCCAGAGTTTTAGAATATAAATATTTAGATAAGTATAAATAATTTTTGGTTTAATTGCTTAAAAAAAATGAGAAATATTGATGGTATATCAAAATTTAAGCTGAACTAAAATTAATCACTCTATTTAGGTTTAAGAAAAGTTATACTGATGAAATTTTTTTAAATCTTAGATGGACTTGTAGCTTAACTTAAACTGGTTCAAGTTTAGTTGAATCCAGTTTGAATTTAGATGAATTATTTAGGAACTTATCTGAGTCCTCAAATTCAATTTGAAATTAATTTTTATTTGCTATAATTTGATAATTCTGTTAGTTTTGATATTTTTTCTCGAGAATGTCGCAATCATTTTTTTTTAAACCTAATTGGTTTTTCGTTACTTGAAGCTGTTTAATATCTTAAATTTGAAATTTCGAAAATTAAATTGGTTTTCGGTGTTTTATAAACGTATATTACCGAAAATTCACATTTTAAAACAAAAACTATCAGATTTTGAATGTTTATAATTTCAAAACAATTTTACGTAACGTTAGAGTTTTACACAAAAAATTGGCATTTTAAGTTATTTTAATCTTTTTCTTAGCGAATCGATTATTTTAAACAAAAAGCATTAGCTTTAGAAGAAGATTTGAAATTCAAAATAATTTTCTGTTATATTAATGAAGTGTTTTTCGTCGTATATCCAAGGATTTTTTTAAATAATAAAAATTACTAGCTTGAACAATTTCGTATTGTGCATTAATGTTTTTCGTCAGAAATCAAAATTTTTATTAAAAAATTACATATTCTGAAGTTAAAATCTCAATTTTTATCAGTTATCAAAAATATTGACTTTGATTTTAATTTTTAATATTTTGGATAGTAAATACAATAAAATATACAATTTTTGTAATAGTATTATTAACCAGAATCAAACTAAAATGTACTGGTTTCAATTTAATTTTACTAAAATTCAATTTCTATTCACTATAATGCAACTGTGTGGTATTTAAAAACGCTAAATTAAGATTGTTGTCTCTAAAAATTCCCTACGATTCAAGATCATTATTTTCAATTAAGAATGAGAAGGAAGTACAAAGTGTTCCTTAGCTAATTTGTAAAATCGTGAATTTATTTCAAGAGGAGGGATATCTGAGTTTGGAGAACTCCTCATCACGCAAGCACAAAGCTAGGGCTCAACAGAATACGTTCGCGTATAATGTATTCGACTGCAATAATAGAGTCACTTTGGGAAGTAGTATTACCTGTTCTTGCACTCTCACCGTTGTGGGAAATGTAGCGAGTAGTCAAAGACGACTGTTTGCCCCTTCTGAATATAATAACGTAGATATTCATTCTTACAACACAAATGTACAAATAACAATAAGACAAATGGAAATCCTATATTGGAATATCTGCAGGAAATTCGAAACTTACCCTGAAATCAATCCATATTCAATCCATACAATCCATATTGAATCATTAATACTTTTTGGGACCCATTCTTAAGACCTGTTTTGCATATATTGACTTATACTACTTGAGACTCCTTAGTTTTGACTAATAGTGACTCATATTACTTGAAACCCATTATGGCCGACTTAAATTAAGCTGACCTACTTGAAACCATAATACTTCTAAGACCCAGTTTGTATAATAGATTGACTTATACTACTTGAAACTACATAGGTTAGACGAAAAGTGACTTCTACTACTTGATACCCATTATGTCTGACTTAAATTGAGCTAAACTACTCGAAACCTTAATACTTCTTAAAACTCATTTTGTATAGAATGACTTATACTACTTGAGGCTCTTTATGTTTGATCAAAAGTGACTTATACCACTTAATACCATTCGGGCTGTCTTGAAAAGACCTATACTACTTTGTATCTTTAATTACTGATTAAAACGATTTGGACTGCTTGAAATTCCTTGTGGCTTGCCATAACAAACGATTTCCAGTTAAAAAATGTTAACATAAACTTAAATTGTTCAAAAATAGTAAAAATCTTGTTTTAAATCTACATGGATATAAACCATAAAATTGTTAAAACGTTGTGAATTTTCTTTGAAATCAATTTTTTTCAATGACCAATCTCTTCTGAAAACGTGAATATAACATGAAACTGTTAAAAGTCAAAAATATTGTTCAAACTGTAATAATTTTAATCCTAAAATATCAATTTCAGGTGTAAAACGCTAACGTAAACTAAAATTTTTGAAATATTATGAACCTTTTAAATCTTATGATTTTTGTTTACAAATTTCAATATGCGGTAAAAAAACGCCAGCAAACCTGGAAAACGTGAGTTGTTGTAAAATTTTGAGTAAAAAGCGAAAGTAAGAACAAATTCAGTGGCAAAAACATTCTCAACATAAATTGTTTTTGTAAGTATTAAAATTTGTTCATTAAAAATAAAAATAAATATTTGGAACTACATTTTTAGTAATATTATTGTCCTTTATAAGATGATTAAAAAACTACTTCTATCAGAGTTTTGATTTTTAGCAACACAACTACCTTAAAAGGAGTTTTTTGTAGATTTAATTTAAAAAAATGTCAACATTAGGATATAAAGTAACTTCAAGTAATGAAATTCATCTTGAAAAAGAAATAAACTATTTCCTAGTTTATAGAATAAAGAAATGCGTCATATAAATATTATTGAAACTAAGTAAACTACTTTTCTATAATAGAGTCAGAAACTTTTCTTAGCTGTTATTAGCTTTATGCCAGCGAATCTGATAAGATAAAGCTTTCCTCTTTTTTGCACACATCCTATTTTCTGAAGTCTGCCATATACAAAGTAGCTTTAAGCCCCTGCCGTCTTACGCCAAATATTGGAGGAGAAAATACCGCTGCCTGACATCATTAAAAGTCGAGAAGGCTCGAACAGGCAGCGAAAGTTACGTAAATAAAGTGGCGAAAATGCACGATCGGGAATCTTGGGTAGGTGACTTTCATGCTACGCCTGCCACTTTAATAAACTCTTGCTTTACCCAGACGTCTTGCATATGATGCAGTGCAGCATATTAAATTGTCAGGATATTAAAATTGTGTTACCCTCTGCTATCCGAAACCTTCAAGTGCACAAAACGTTCATGGAAAAAGAGATTTTGACCTATCAATCAGCTGTTGCTAATATTTATTCAATTTAAAAATATAACATGGATTTCATATTTATATTGTTGTGTCATTGATCAAATTATGGACGAAGAATTGGCTGACTTAAATCAAGTTATACTGCTTGAATTAGTAATAGTCATGAAGACCCATTTTTTATAGATGACTGACTTATACTACTTCAGACTTCTTCGGTTCTCCCAAAATTGACACAAACTACTTGAAATCAATTATGGATGACATAAATTGAGTTAAACTACTTAAAACAATAGAGACAAATTTCAAAACAAAATTTGTATAGATGACTGATTTATATTACTTGAGACTGACTGGGTTTGACCAAAAGTGACTCATACTACTGATCTAAAAAATGTCTACATTTTTTTCAGAATATTTCATAATAAGACGCATAATTTTGATTTTCAACGTGACAATTTTATTAAGGAATTTTTAAATTGCATGTTTTGGTCAAATTGTGCTATGATGATGATGATTATTACCTTATTGTCTTCCAATGGATAATGAATTTTGATTGAAGCTGCAATGTTTGATTGTCAAAATCTTTATCATTTTAGACAATGAGATTTTCAAGAAAAAAACTTTCCCAACCAGCGAAAATTTTTTTTTACTGAAGTATGATTTTAGAGAGAGAGTAAAAAATAATACTCATGGATAAAAAAAATTATTTGTGAAGGTTATGAATTTTAAATAGAAATTGCTGCTGTACCTGACGTGGAGGTATGTTAGATTCGGCCATGATGAAAATTAAAAATTCTAAAAGTGTTTTAAAGATATATGCAGAGCAGGAAAAAATATTTAAAAATTTGTGAACAATGTTTCACAACTTTTGTATTACTAATTTCTAAACGACGTTGTATAAAATTTGTTAAGCTTTACTAAATTGTGCTTTGATATAAATACTTTAGTCAGATATTGAAAAAAATCATTAATCAAAGAAAATGTGAATAATAGCGGGGACTTAAAATGGTGATCTTTTTGGCAAGCGTCCTAATATGAAATTAAATAGCAATATGTTTTTATTTGTATAAGTAACTTTGTAGTACTAGATTTATATTAATTTAAATAAAAATTTTTTTATAATTTTCAGAAAAAAATTTAGAAATGATTTATTACGTTTAATAGCGTTTCGGAACCATTTATCTAGTTCCTGTTGTTAAGATTTTGGATTACAAATGAGCTGATCAGGCATCGAAGAGTGAATTGTTTATTCAGATAATACCTATTAAAATAAATCACAATTTTCTCGAAAATTTTTCTGTACATCACTTGTTCTAAAATTTATTCTATTAATTCTGAACTTCGCATTCGAATTCAGGAATAGAATTTTTTCTTAACTGTACAATGTAAGCCGATAAAAAAAGAGACCCATTCTGAAATTTTCTTAAATATTTACAAGTTAACCATGCACAGGTCGATTTTAATTTCAGTTAATCAAGAATTATGGATAAAACCTGGAATCTCAGGGAAATTTTTTTTCAGGATTTGAAGAGACATCATGTGGCTAACTTAAATTAAGTTATACTACTTAAGAAATTGATCATTTTGGAGACCCGTTTTTATACATGACTGATTTACACTGCCTGAGACTCCTTAGGTTTGACCAAAAGTGACTCATACTACTTGAAACACAATATGCATTACCTAAATTGAGTTATACGCTTAAAACATTAATTCTTTCTAACACCCTATCTATATAGATTGACTTATACTACTTAACACTTCTTATTTTTGGCATAAACGTGATTCGTGCTACTTAAAACGCATTAGGACTGACTTTAAATGACCTGTTCTACTTGAAATATATAATTACGGGCTAAAAAGACTGGGACTACTTGACATCAAATATGTTTGCCTATAAACTACTTATACTACTTACTACAGCATATGAATCATTATTTGAAAACTACTTCAAATCCTTGAATAGACATGAATAAACCTGGAAGAACATCTGACTAAGGAACATTTTTCGCAGTATTTTCAATGCTCACAAAATTGCTGAAGCAGCGACCGAGATGTTCCCTTTTCGAAACTCCCATTATGTCTGCATAATCTACCCTCGTCGGTCTTGAGCTATCTACACGCCTGAGAAATAATCCCCAGGTAATTGGGTACAGATATACGCACAGGAACAGATCCTAGTGTCGAGTAGAATATCAGTATATAGTTGAAAAAAATTTCCCAAGTAGTAATGCTCGGTGTGCGGTCAGAAACAAAGAAGACCGCATTGTTCGTTGGGGAACAAAGGTACGACTCTGAGCGGACGATTATTCACCATTTACCGAGACCGGAGAAAAAAAGCGGCATGAGACACTCGACAAAAATATAGATAATAAAGCAAGTGCTGTTGTAAGCGAGACAAAAGGTGTTAAACGAAACCAGAGAGACCCGGAAGAGGTCACAAAGAAATTTACATGTGTGTGAGAGCGAAAAAAAATAAAGAGGAAAGAGGATGAGGGAAGAGGTTTCATCCGGATACTATACGATAAGTCTCAGGAAATGGTACAAGATGTCGTATGTACTTCTATATAAAAAGGAGGTGAGAGAAGGTGAATCACATTTTTTTCGTTTTATCATGAGGAAAAAGATACGTGCGAACAAATACTACGATTCATGCACCCTCTTTGAGTCCTGGTGAAAACGTGACAGTTGAACGCAGAGATAAATGGTGATGATATCGTCGCGAGACTGATGTATTTATTATGAGGGTGGGAGATTCGTTGTATCTTATGTTCAGCATTTTTCGCAGGCGTAATCGCAAGGTACAATAATCTGGAAATTTTTTATCCATTTCCGGCATAAAATATGACAATGTCTGTTTGTTTTGATTTATATCTTTAGGGATAGGGAAAGGGCTTTCTTTGCAATATTTCCCTCACTCGGTAATATAATTTTCTTTTTGCTCATATGTGTTATTAATTTTCCACTTTATGATTTTTAGTTTCTTATGCCTAAATGCTTTATATTTTTTTGAATCGAACTTCAATTATACTACTTGGAATTGTTAGAAAATGGCATGATTTCAAATTGCATTGTAGAAAATTTAAGGATTTAAAATTAAATCCTTTCCAAGTCAAAAATTTAAATTATACCCATTAAAGTTTTGACAAGATGGGAATAAACCGTTTTTCAAAGGCTGCTTCTAGTTGTCCTGAAAATTTGAATTTATTTTCTTTCATCAAGTCTTTTTTAAGGCAGTAATTCAACGTACAACAATTAATTTTGAAAGAAAACTGTCGACTTGAACATAAAAAATTTCAACTTGGAAGCTTGCAGAATAGAAGAATTTGCCGTTTGAAAACTGCTTACTTTTGGAATTGAGTTTAAGAGCGCCCCTAGAAACAATATTTTATTATTATGGTGAAAAAAGGAGCAGACAATGTAATAAATAGTTTTAAAGTAAGTTTCAAAATTCTTAAAGACATAATTTTTCATTTAATCCTTTGAAAATGAAAATTTTTGTATGTGCAGCTTAATGAATAAGACCATCTAGACTTTCAATACTGAACAATTTTGGAATTGAATTTACAAGCACCTAGCAAAAATATTTTATTATTGTGTTAAAAAAAGGATAAAATAATTTAATGAAGAGTTCTAAAATCAACCTGAAAATCTCTTGCAAATTTTGGAATAGACCTACTATACCTGCGAAATTTTAGTAAGAATTATTGAAGTCGCTAACAAAGTTTGTTCGATTTATTCACATTTTATGATGCTATCAGAACTCAGTTCCCCGAGTGTGATAAGTTGGTAACTGAGGAGGTCGTTATGAAGTCATCCGCGTGAAAAATTTTTGAAGGCGAGATCTAGTTTAGAACTTTATCATACAAGCATGTAATTCGCTCGAAAGGATTTATCTTGGGGACGGACTTATAAGGTTAGGATGTACGATTTTCGAAAGAATCGTCTTTTAAGAGCGAACTCGAGGGTGCGAGATGAGGGCTGGAGGACCGAGAGTGAGAAACGAATAATTTTTGAGAAAATACATTTTTCCCGCAGAATCTCCCATCCGTTCTCCGGTCCATATCCTAGCGGCGCAAGCTTTCTCTTTGCGAAAGAGGATGAAGAGCCTTCGGATTCCCAGCAATTTTTTATCTAAATGCTTTCGTCTCCGTCGTAACCTGGATAAAACCGAAAATAGTTTCCATCTGAAGAGTGTCATTTTTTCCGGTACGTTAGCGAAAATAAGAGGGTAGAACATCAAGAAAAGCGTAATATCGATCGAGTGAATCTTTACTTCCAGGAAATCGCCAGACATCTTGAGAACTTAATGGCTTTTTGGATTTACTTCTCGAACCTCTCGAACATTTAACCGAAATCTGTAGTCTGGAAAATCTTTTTCCTTCAATTCAATAGGACTATACTTCCTACATAAAAATTAGATAGATCTTTTTACAAAATTTTAGGATAGAAAGACTTGATTTTTTCCGTGCATTTCATCAGCCAGAGACTACACGAAAAGAGTTTTTTTTACTGAAAAATGTGTACTTGAGTTTTATGTAACACCAAAATTATAATTTGTATCATAGCAGAAATATGATTTCCAGAGGTCTGACCAGTGCAATTTTTCGCCGGCAAGGACGTAATTTAAATTCAAAAAACAAATTATTCATTTTGAACATCTGAATTGGTATCAATTTGTTACCCCTAAATAAATGACAAAATTTAAATTTTTAACCGATTTCTGAACAGGTGAGTTCAGTAGAACGTTTTTTTCCAGACAAAAAAATTCGAAAATTTTTTTTTTTAGAAGAATCTTTTTAAGAACCCTCACACGGTAAGCCTCAACCATCTTTAAGCTAAAAGTTATTTAAAAAAAATGTTTCTTTATCAGATGAATCTTTTTTATATTTAAAGAGTATTTCGAAGGGAAATTCAAAAGTCGATATGCTCATCTTGTAGGGCGTACAAAAAGAGACATTTTTCTTATCTTGACTTTTTTTCGTATCGTACGTTGTTTGGTTGAAAATGTTAATTTTTCGTTTCTTCTTCTGGATTTTGAAAATGCTGTAACTCTGAAAATGTTTATATTATTGAAAAACGTCATAACAGTAAATTGTTTAAATTTCCGAGTACTATGAACAGCCACACATAGAATTTTCAAATTGTGAAAAAAATGGTCTCAAAAATGTTCAAAATGCGCTCACTTTTTGAATTTTCATCCAAAATGGCCGGCTAACGAACTTGACCTTTAATTTAGGAGACTAAAAGAGTATACCAAAGGCCAATCCAATCGGACCATTCTTTCGAAAGTCATCGTGCACACAGATAGACATACAGACAGACAGACACATTCCTAAAAACCTGTTTTTTGGGTTCAGGGGGTCTCAAAACGTGGACATTTAGCAAAAACCGGGGGGAGGGCGGTCAAATTTTACAAAAATCGAATACTTTCACTAGATGAGAATGTAAAAAATCAATAAAAATTTTTGCCAATATTGTCAATATTCTTTTTAGTTTCGTTTTTTAGATATTACATCGAACAGAAAATTTCCTTAAAAATTATGCGGAATACTTTTCTAACATAATTACTCTCTCTTCTACAGGTTTTCGTAAAACGCAAATTTAATTTTACTTTTTTCGAAAGGGGCTCCATATTTTTTTTCAATTAATATTTTAAACATTTGATTACTGTGCAGCAGTAATAAATAAAAAAATTAACGATTGCGAAAACGCTTTAGTAAACTTAACGACAAAAAACAGTATTCTTTTATATAAAAACAACCCTAATTTTTCACAATGGAATAACACTTGCTGAACAATAATTTAAAATATGTAAAACAAAGAATTGAATTTAACTTATTTTAAAAAGGACTCAATAATGTTTTTCTTCAAATATTTGAAATAAGATTAGAATGAGATTAGTTCGAAAAAGTATTCCAAAAGACCTGTTTAGGTTTCTTAAAATAAACATTTGTATTATGAAGTTGCAAAAAAATTGTAGCAATTATTTTGCTTCATGCATGAAGGATAGATTTTGAGATTGTATGTTGTCTGGCAAAATATTTCACTGTCCTGGAGCGGTTAGAAATCATTAATAACTTAAAATTTATTTTAGGGTTGAAAATTGATACAAACTTGAATGAAAAAAATGAGCTATTTGTATGGTTTGTATTATTTCCTGGCTGGTGAAGCATTTTACTGACCCGCACCGGTTAAAAATCCTTAAAAGTAGAAATGTCATAGTTTGGCTTGGGGTAGAAAATTGACAAACATTTAGATGATTCAAATTAACTATGTCTCTGAATTCAAATTAGAATTTTTAAATTTGTTTGTCAGTGAGAATTTGATGAAAATCCAGTAATTTGTGAAAAAAGAAGACTTATCCTATATTAACATAAAAAATTCGTATTTGTAAGTCTCCAAAGTGCCCCATTTCATAAAAGAAGTAGTAAAAAAATCATAAAGGAAGTAAAGAGAATAGAGGGACACTAGGGCGTAAAGTCAGAAAACGGAAGAGAGCGTAAGAATAAAAGTGTGGGAACGAGAAGAGAGTCACGAATTGCAGGAAGAAAAAAAGGTGAAAGATAAATTTACTGGATGGGTGATGGCGGATGTCTGTAAGGGCGGAAAACTGAAAAATAGTTGGCACCGTTGCTATGGCCACTAAGTACCCAACTCGTGTGCCGATGGGCATCCGCTAACCTTCGCTGAAAGGATGGATTTTTATTATTTTTTTCAGTCATTGTTCGCAGGAAATGGGAAGATAGGAGCGGCCACCTTGGGTCCGGACGTAAAGGGTAAGACGAATGCTCCTAGAAGACTCAAAAAGAAAAATAGAACAAAGATGAAGTTCCTATACCAACTAATACCTCCTTTGTTTTCTTTCTCAACTTCAACCAATTTAAGAAAAACAAAGTGTAATTCAATAATAATGAACCGTCCTCCACAATTATCATTACTGCTGCTTATCCTTTTCTTAAAAAGTTTCAGTCACATCTGGCATACATTGTTGTCGAAAACCTGATTGGTTGCGACTCTCTGTGAGTATGACTTACAGTGGCTGTATTCAGTTTGTTCTTTGGTGAGGACTTTTTTAAATCATAATTTTCAAATGAGGAATTTTAATTCAAAAATTTATTTCTAAAAGAGCAAATGTCAATCGTAAATGGTTCTTTAACAATAAAGGCATTATTTGCGTTGTTACCTTTTTGACCAAATTTTGTTAATGACCGAAGGACCGATTTCATCAATTTTAATTTCGCACCATCAACTTTGTAAATAAAGCTTTCGAAATAAGTAATTTTAGTTCAGGATAAGACTTATTTCTGAATGTTTTGAAATATTATTGATAATGAATGATATTTTAATTTGAAATTATATTATGAAGCTTTTAGAATATGCCGGAAATAATCTAGAAGATTTTAGGACAATATTTTTAATTTTGAAGGATTTTACAAAATGTAGATTCTTGAAGATTTCGAAAATATGAAACTCTTTATGAATTTTGAAGAATTTCAAGAGAATAAAATTATTTTCTAAGATTCCTGGAAAATTTTGATATGAATTTCAAGAGAAAATTGAAGATTTCAAAACATCTTGATGAATTACCTAAAATTTAGAAAAATAATATAACAAATTTTAAAGAAAAAACTTTCATGTTTGCAAGATTATGAAATGCTAGAAAAGGTTCGAGTAATTTGAGATATTTATGAGTTTGGAAAGCTTAGAAAATAATGTTAAACTTGAAATTATTTAAAAAACTGTAAAAAAATTTTTATATTTTTGAAAAATTGTGAAAGATTTCAAGAGAATAAACATTATTTCTTAAGGTTCCTGGGAAAATTGGAAAGAATTTTTTAGTTTGAAATAAATTTGAAAAGATCACAAAATATTTGAAAATATTGCAAAACGTTTCAAACAAACAGAAGATTTTGGAAGATGACGAAATTAAATTTTGAAACTTTTCAAGAATTCTGAAAGATTTCAAGATTATAAAAAAATGTCTCGAGATTTCTGGAAATTTTTATTATTATTATTTGTTAAAAAATTAATTTTGAGAGAATTTTCAAACAGATTTTGAAATATTCAAAGAAATATTCGAAATTGCCTATAATGAATCTGGAAGATTATAAGGCAATTTCTTAATTTTGTAGAATTAAAGAAGAATTGGGAAGAATTTTATTATTTTCAAGATATGCAGAAGGTTCAAAAGTTTTGAAAAAATTCGAAAATAATTCGAAATTTGAATTTTAAGGCAATCTTTAAAATTATTAGAATTTTTCAAAATTTTAGAAAATACTCAAGTAAGTTTGGAATGTGATTAAAAAGTTATCTTTTTGATTGAAAATTGATCTCTTTTGGTTGAGGATTCTTCTATTTTGTTTAAAATTGGTCTCTTCTATGAATTCAACTGTTCATGATTCAAAATTGAAATCTTGTTTAACTGAAATATCAACTATTACATTTTTCATCGAGGATTCGTCTTTTTTGGTTGAAAATTCAACTGCTTTGTTTAAAGTTGAAATACTTTTTTCCAAAAAAAGAATAATCATTTCAGTTAAAAAATCATCTATTTGGTTGAAAATGTAGAAAATGGTAAAAAATTTGCCTTTTTTGCTAGAAAATTATCATCTTGGTAGAAAATTCATTTATTTGGTTGGAAATTCAACTACTTGGTTTAAAATGAACTTTTTTGTTAAAGAATAACATTTTTAGGATAAAAGAGTTTACTATTTTGTAGAAAATTCACTCCTGATAATTATTTTATATTTTTGGGGTAAAATCTTTTTAGTTTGAAATATCACTTATGCATCATACTTCTCGTTGAGAAAATCTGTCAGTTGATAATTCAGCTACTTGGTTAAAAATTAACATTTTTGTTGAAATTTTTATTTGACATACCTGAAATCCTAAGAAATCTGTTTATATTTTTGCAAGAATCTTAGGGAAATCATATTTGTATAACCTTAACAAAAAGCAAAAATAAAAAATAAATAGTTATTAGAAATTTGTATTAAGTATTAAAATATTTTTTTTTTCTCAAAACGAAAAAATATTTTAAATATGTAATAATTCTTATCGAGAAACGTTACTTTAGGTAATACTTATCCTCAGGATAATTTAAAATCTTTTTTTAAGAATAAAACTGCCGTAAAACCAGAAATCTTCAATCTTCAGTGACTACTTGAATGAGGTGGCCCAGCGAAAAAGTTTCCTTTCTTATTTCAAAGTTTCCAATTTACTGGGGAAAGTGGTGATACGCCCGAAAAATGTTCTCGTACTCATAAAAGAACGTAGTTTCCGACTACTTGTGTACCTGTGTCTTGGAAATCCGATTCTCCACTATATTACGTGGGTCTACTGAAGGAAAGAAAGTTATGGACCTCTGATTACGATACCCGATGTCGTTGCTGGCTTTCCATTCCTCTATTTTCTTTCCTCTTTCCTTTTCTCTCCACTCACCCTCAATTTTCGTCCCACTTGAGTCGTAAAACCATTTCGATAGTAGCTACATTTATCGAATCTGCTTGTTCCGCACCATGGCAGCGAAATGCATTGGGATGGCATTAGACCAAGTCGATATTGGATGCTAAGAGTATGGCGTTGATACCTCCGCTAAACCTCGAAATAACACCTCTAAATATTAAATATGTTAGCTTCCGCAGATTCTGTGCCCGTAAAATTTCTATACGGTGTAGTAGTAAGTCCGGTTTACAATATTCAACGTGTCTTTACCACATTTTAGGGATTCAAGAGGATTATAGGAAACGCTGCTAAAATGTTGAAACAGTAAAATGCTAAGCTCTTGTAGGCCATCAATTTTTATTAAAACATTATTTTTCAATAAATTCTGGAAAAAATTTAATAGAGCTGAATATTTTACGAGGAGAAAAAACGAATTTTTTAAGCAATTGAAGGGTCTCAGAATAAAAGGGCGTATGTTCCAAATATCGGAAATACGTTTTATGTCTCTGTGGAAGATTATGGTCCAGTTCGATTTGGAAGTTCGTCTAAATCCATGCTTGATTTTTTTTAGAAGTGATTACTTTTTTTTGCCCGTTGTTTTATTTTTTGTATTGAAGAATAAAAAGGTTATGCAGTTCTATGTGTGCTGATATTTTCATTTTGAAGTCGCCGAACCATTCACAAAGAGTTTTCTCGGATGTGATTGCTTTTTTCAGAATGTCCCTTTCATGATTCGATTTAGGTAAATAATGACTTAAAAGTTCTTTCTTGTTATTTTTTAATAAAAAATCTAAAAGTTATACAGCTTTTTTGTGACAGCTTCGGCGTTTTTTGAGATGCGACGTTCTTTGACAAGGGGTTTTCCATCAGATGGTTACTAGATTGAAAATCTCCGACTAGTTTTATTAACTTTTGTAGAAGTAGTTTCGTTTTGAATTTTAGAGCTCTGAATTTGTATATATTCTCTGAAACAATTGTTTTTTTTTTTTAAGAAAATTGAAGAACGTATTTTGCATCAATAAAATAAGCAAATAAAATCATTTAAATTTGCAGTTATTTGTAAAAAAACTAGGCAATTCTAATTCAGTCATAATTACGAAGCAGTTTTCACGTTTGAAAATATTAAGTTTTTACTTTGAGTGCAAGAAATTATAGACTGTTATTTTCTTCATGATACGGAATCAAACTTTTTTGTAAGCCTTAATAAACTTAGCATTGGACCTCGTTTTGATGATTAACAAAATTTCATTATTCAAGAATTCGTTAACTGAAATCAAACAATTCAAAATTAAATAAATTACCGGTGGAAAAAGTTTCAAACTGATAAAAGTTCAGACATTTATACTTGAGAAATTAAAGATTATTCTACACAATTGGTAAATTATGACTGATACAATTTGCTCAATTTCAATTTTTATATTCGAAAGTTAGTTTTGAATGCTTTTAAGTCCAAAAATTAGAGACAAAAGGACCGATAATTCATACATAATTGAAAAATATCACATACTAAATTTCAAATGAAACCATTTTAATGATACATAGTACAGATAATGGAAAATTGTTGATAGAAAAATTTTTAAATTGAACAATTTTCAAAAAATTAATTTCTTCACAGAAAGTATTCAACCTTAAAGCACTTGTAGTTGAAAATCAAAATTTTCAATATAACATAAAGAAACTCGTATTATGATTGAAAATTATTCTAATAATGTAACCCACTAATTAGGAATGAGAATACTCTAATAGAATAATATTTTTTGTTGCATAAAATAGAGTGAACTTGACAAGATAAAAAAAATGGTATCTCAAATTTGAAACCTCCCTGAAATTTCTGGATATTGAAATTATTTCCGAGAAGATGTTATTTTAAATATCCTGCACTATATAATTTCTTATATAATTCCATGCGTTCTTTTTAACTCTAAAAAATGCTTAAAGTAAAGGAAACAATTCCTTATAAGAAACTGAGTTCGTGAATCTTTGGGCGGATTATATTTCAATCCTCTCGTCGACCGGTGGATATAAATCCGGGATATGTCCGAGTGGATCTTAGACTTGAGAATTCGCCTTGAGCATTGTGGGTTGGATAAGCGGTCGATTCTGAACGATACAAAGTCAGAGTTGGCTTAGAGAAGAACGACTGGGATGAAAAGAAAAGAACCTGTCGTTGATATGGTCTGTCGAGTTGATGGTCTCTTTAACACTTTCAGTGATATTCTTCTCTATTTTCTACTCCACAATGATCCTCCTTTGTTCTTCAGTTTATCCAATTTCTTTGTTTCCCTTATTTTATTTCTTTTTTTAACTCCCAACTTATGACTTCTTTATCAAAGTGAAGCCAACTAAGTCGATAAATGGTTTCCAATAATTACATTCCTGATGATAATAAAAAGCTTTAAAAATAACTTTTCCTACTAAAAGATTTATTACAAATTCAGGATGTAGAGTCGATAAGGGTAAGTGTCATAACGGGGATAGTGTGATAAGGAGAAAATTCGGAATAAAAAAAATTAGTTGTTAGCTTTCTCATTACAACATAATACTTATATCTATAATTATTTGTAGAAAAAGGCGGGCGTAATTAGTTACTGCTTTAATCAATTATGCAGACAATACTCAAGATGCTTTTATAAAACTGGAATTCCTAATTGTGTGATCTAATCTTTTGATTCGAATTTTTCCTACATAAATCAGCTATTGTTGAATTTCTTTTAGGAATGAAGAAAGATAATATATTTTCATGAAATGACCGTTGTTTTTTTATTTTATATTTTTATTATTTTAAATGATAAATCATGACAGGGCAATTCAAAATCTGTTTAAGGGGTTAGTGTGAAAGATTTAGTAACCATACAATTTAAAATAGGTAAGTTTTTGAATATCACTGAATCTTCATTCTAAATTCCAAATTTTCACTTTAATTTTAATTAATATTCTAATGAATGACAACCAATTAAAGCAAACGTACATTATAGGAATCAGTGGATGTTTCATTTACAGTTACGAAATATGACTTCAGCTAGGTTTTTTCTGATTACAGGTAGGAAAGATTAAAAGTAGAAATCCCAATGATAATTTTGTCAAAATTTTAAACAAGAATCTTCTCAAATATTTGAAATATCATTACTGAAAGTATAACATTGTAAGTTCGCATCATCGGTCCAATTGTTCATTTAACAATAGTTATTTAGTCTTTTATGTTTTTATTTTCTCTTTGGGGTATTTAGGGTATTTCAACAAATTAAAAAAAATTATGAGAGATTCCACATATTTTAAATGATTAAAGAAGATTTCAAAGTTCTGGAGAAGTTAACTACAAATTATTTCCAAGAATTAGAACATTTTCACGGAGTTGAAAAAGATTTCCAAAGCTTTTTGGGGATTTTAAAATTTGTAGGGTAATACAAACGATTCAAAAGAATTAAGAGAAGCTTCAAGTATTTCAAAAGATTTAAATACATTGAAGAAATCACTTTAAAAAATTTCAGAGCGATTTGCAATCTTCTGCAGGACTTTTATCAAATTTCATGTCAGGAGATTTTTACGGGATGTCAAAAATTTTTTGGGATTTTAAGATATTTTAAATTATTTCGACGGATTTTGAAGGACCTTAAGAAGTTGAGAATTATTTCCGCGGATTGCACGGATTTGAAAGGATTTTAAGATATTTTAAGGGAATTTAAGGGATTTGCAGAGATTTCTAAATATTTCAAAAAGAGTGACCGGATTTTAGAAAATTCTGAAGGATTTTAAAAGAAGTATTTTCACGTATTTTGAAGGATATCAGGGGATTTTAACGAGATTCCGAAAATTTTATGTGATTTAAAGAGATTTAGAATTATTTGACGGATTTTAAAGGATCCTAAGGATTTGAGAATGCTTTCCGAGGATTACAACGGATTTATAAATATTTCAAGAAATTTAAATGTAATTAAGGAAACCTAAATATATTTTTAAATATATCAAAAAAAGTTACGGGATTTATTAAAAAATTGTTATGGCTACGAGAAAAATGTTTTCACGAATTTTAGAGGATATCAAGGGATTTGAATGGAATTTAAAAAATTTGGTGGTATTTCATAAGATTCAAAGAATGTTATGAATTTTTTAAAAAGATCTGCAAATGTTTCAAAGGATTCTAAAGGATTTTCACGAATCTCAAAAGATTTAAAAGGGTCTTATAATTTCACGGGATTTTAAAGGATGTTAAGAGATTTAAAAATATATCTATGCATTTCAGAGGATTTAAGAAGATTTAACATAATGTCAAAAGCCTTTTGAATATATTAAAGGAATTTGAGGGATTTCGAGAAATGTTAATGCAATTTAAAGTATGTTCAAAGATTTGAAGGGATATCGCAATATTTAGAAATATTTCATGGAATTGCATTTTAAGGAATTAAAATTAATTAGCGGAATGTCAGAGAATTCAAAGGGATTTCCACAGTTTTTAAAGGGTTTTAGAGGTTTGCAAAGGTTCCAGTGATTCTATTTGATTTCATAAAAGGTATACACCAGGTTTTGAAAATGGTTTACTCTTCAACTCTTTATTTATTGGGCGTGTGTAGTATAATATATTGCATAATGAAAAATAAATATAACAAATTAATAAACGCTCTCTAAAGAGAAAGCAAAAACATAAATTTTTAAATAACTAATGTTAAACAAACAATCTTAACCTGAAATATCTTTTGCTAAAGTTCGTCTGAAATCGTTTTCCAAAATTAGCTACAATTAACAATAGCAATATTCTCCTTGATTTTTTCAATAATTTTTAACAACGCTCGTTTTTAATCTTGAGATATCTACTTCTACATCCTTAAATTTGTTTCATATATTCAGCTTTGGAATAAACAGATTAAGCAGCAACTTTTTATTCATGCTTTCATCCTAAAAGCAAAATGACCTTTTAATTATAAAAGGACTGAAAAATACTCGCATGTTCTCTCTATGTCGCTTTTCGTGAAATATAGCGACAGTTGTACGCTCTTCCTTTTTTGGTCCCAGAGACGAGCTGACGCGTTTCCATTTACATTTTTCCACCTTTTTTTATACTTTCCTTCCGGCGAGAAAACTCCAAGCGAGATTCGTGCGTTTGTGCACTTCGGTAGGATAAAGGCACTTTTCTGAGGTTCGACAGGACGATCCATCGAGGCGGAAGGCTGATACGTATTTTCGAAACAGGAACTTGTCGTAAAGCAGAGACGAGTCTGTCAACGGAAAGTCGCTAAAGGTTAAAGAGGAACCATCCCACAAAATAATATCGATCTCTTATTTAACCACGGACATCATAATTTCCATATATAGTACATGATGATCCTACAGTGAATAATCATTAATTATAACCACAAATACAAGTGAAATAATCAATTCTAATTTTAATGTATTGATACGTGTAGCATCATAACTATTCATTACATTCAATAAATTATTTCATATAGATAATTATTTTAAATTATGACTATTTACTATGGGATCATCAGCTACTGTATTCCCTATTAATATCGCATTTGATGTAATTTGACCGAGAATTGACATAATGAACCAAGGTGTCTACCGTTTCTTAAAAAAAAATTCAAGGACTTTTCCAGCTTTTCCAGGACAAAAAATTTAATTCTTCCAGGTACCTTTGTTTACAGTAGAAAATACTTTCACGAAATATAGTAGAATTTGTAGGTCTAGTAGAACTAAAAAAAAGTTTCATATGTGAAATTTCTTTTACAGCCTCAAACTCTGATTTTATGGTAAAAAATCAAAATATTTCAAAAATGCCAATCCAATCATTTTTTCTGTTGATATAATCAAGTTGAGTACAATTTTGCGTGTAATTAACTTTTTTATTAGAATTGGTTGAAATTGACTGAGTAATCGAATTTCAAACTAATTTACGTTTAGTTTTCAATGAAAGAATTAAATTTTCAACGTAAGAAATGAATTTTCAACCAAAATTATTACTTTTCTACCTAAAAATATGAATTTTCAACGAAATACTTGAATTTTTTAATAAAAAAGATGAATTTTCAATCAACTAGGTAAACTTATAAATGAAACAATTTTTTTAAAACCAAAAATGGAATGGTTAAATCTCCAGTTTAAAAAATTAATTTTACAACAAAAAAGGAATTTTGATCAAAGTAGTTAAATTTTCAACCAAAGTGACGAATTTTAAACTAAAATGGTGAATCTTCAGCTGGAATAGTTTGATTTTCAACCGAAAACGACATGAATAAATTTTTAAGTGAAATTGTGCAATATTTAACTCAATTGCTTAAATTATCAATTAAAAAAAAATTAATTTGTAACAAAAAAAAAGGAATTTTCGACAAAGTACTTAAATTTTTCATTAAAAAAATGAATTTAAATAAATGGAATCTTAAAAAAAATGTATTTTTAACAAATGAGTTTAAGTTTTAGTCAAGTAATTGAATTTTTAACCAAAATCATTAATTTTCTACCAACAAACACGAATTTTCGACAGAACACTTGAATTTTCAAATAAAAAAGATAAATTTTTAACTAACTAGGTAAATTTTTATATAAAAAAATTAATTTTTAACCAAAAATGGAATACCATATATGCAGATTAAAAAATTCATTTTGCAACAAAAAAACGAATTTTCGTCAAAATAGTTCAATTTTAAACCAAAGTATAAATTTTAAACTAAAATGGTGAATCTTCAAATGAAATAGTTGAATTTTCAACCGCGGAAGTGATGAATTTTTAACTAAAATTGCGGAACATTCAACTGTATTGCTGAAATTATTAGCTAAAAAACATTAATTTCTAACAAAAAAAAAAAAATTTCAACGAAGTACATACATTTTTAATTGAAAAATTTAATTAAAAAAAAATCGAATCTTAAAAAAATGAATTTTTAACTAGGGAGTTTAATTTTCAATCATGTAATTGAATTTTTAACCAAATACTTGAGTTTCCAAGTAAACAAGATAAATTTTGGTCCAAATACTTGAATTTCAAAATAAAAAAGATCAATTTTCAACCAGAAATGGAAAATTATACTTTCTAGTTTAAAAGATTAATTTAATTTTTTTATTTTCAACAAAAAATTGAATTATGTCAATCCACAATGTCGAATTTCCTGTCCAAGTAGACAAAAGTTCAGCAAAATAGTTGAATTTCCTACCTGCAAAAATTAATTTCCAATGAAATAGTTACATTTTCAGCAAAAGAGCAGAATTTTCAACAAAATATGTGAGTTTTTAACAAAGCTGTTGAATTTTCCACCTACAAAGATGAATTCTCAATCAAAATGTCGAATTTCCAACAAAATACATGAATTTGCAAATAAATAGTTGAATTTTTAACTAAAAAGGAAAATGAAAAAATATTAATATTAAATTTTATATTACAATTATACAAAAAATTAGTCATGCTCTCGAAAAACCACTTCCCTAACTCCTTTTTTGTTCAGCAGGGAACAAATTTGTAAACAAATTGGAAAACTATTTTGTTTTCTTTAAGGGGATAAAAATTCCAGGATCATGAGCACTCGAAAAACACCATAATTGCAATATTTTTCATTTATTTTTCATTTAATTTGACTAGGTTTTGATTTCAGACTCCTCGAGTTATGCAATCATATAATTATTTCAATTAGTATTTTAGAATCTCCTGAAATGCCCATTATCTTTATTCATTCCGTAAACTGGAAATTATAAGCATTCTTTTAATATACATTTTATCAAAATCTGAGGATGCGTTTAAAATTTCTTTTGCACCACAAAAATCTATAGAAGTGAAAAATACTTTCAAAAAATGTTTTTCACCTACAATAGAGGATTATAGTAGCAAAATGGAGCACAGTTTGAAGAAAATCAAAAAATATTTATGCTCAAATAAAATTGAATGCCCCTAACATAAAATGGAATTTCAACAGGCAGATAATGAAATGTAATGTATACTTTTGATAGTCCCATTTTTTACTAAAAAATTTATTTGAACGCCGTTTCATGCATTTAATACATAATGAAACATTTTTCTGCCTTTTTCTCTTATCAAAGTCACAGAAAAACGTAACTCTGCATTAACACATTTCGTTGACTGACATATGAGCCTCTCAGCGAACTTATCTATCATTTACTTTATGTCAGAATGGCTTGATGGGATTACGAATGTGTTATTTTCGTAGCATTCATACTTCTTTCAGATAAAAATGAAACTATGGGGAAATGTTACTCTCGAGGATTGTAACGACTGCCATAAAAAAGTTACAGTAACTTGAAGCGACCTAAATCACTTTGAACCTAAATCACTTTAAGCTTCACTCTTTTTATAGGTTGCCTACACTTGGATTAAACTAAGCTAGGGTAGACCGGAACAGCAGCCACCATGGGGACAAAGGCGTCTTCGCAAATAGCATGGTTATTCCATAATCGTTTTAATCTTTTTTTGCATTATCTAAATTTATTTAATTAGAAAGATGACGCTAAAACCAAAACCTTTGAAAATTTGAATCAAAAAGGAAAAGTTGTGAAGAAAACAGTGTATACATCAATATGATGGAAGATTCGCTACTATCGGGTTATTATGAAAATTTATCCTAATTTAAATCCAAAATATTTGGCTTTTTCATTGTGGCAGCGCCGAGCAACAAAATATTTGAAAAATGCTTGGATGGCAGCTTATTGGAAACAGTAAAATTATGAAATTATTTTTCTATTCAAATAATTAATACATAGGGAAATATATTAAAAAGAAGCTGGCCCGGTGTATCCTACATGTACAGATCTATACATAGAAATTTTCTTACTCGATTTTGTTTTGCTGTGTACAATACATATTTAGGTATGTATCATCTGTGTTGTATTTTCACTATAGATCTGAATTTCCATGACCTTAATATAGATTTCATATCATGGAATTTCGTATTTACATATCTTTGTATTTGTGGTACCAGTATTTGGATGGACAAGCCTTTTGCTGTAGGTGATTATACAACTGCTATATACCTAGGTACTGACATACATGTATTTACATCCCTTCTGTATATATTTACTGTGTAAATACATTACGAACGTTAATTAGGCTATGAGAATCTCATTAGTCCTTTTCTTAAATTGCATGTTATTAATTTAAAATTTGAAAATTAAATCATGTTTAAATCTTTTAAATTAAGCTTATTAGTGAAAACAAATTGTTTGAATAAAACTAGATTTATAAACCAGCCCTAGTACAAAAGTACTGGAAAAGTTCGTCTTAATTTTTTTTGCAAGTGACTGTAGAACTTACGCCCCAAAAAAGTACTGCTGAAAGAGGACGAATTTGAAAGTTTTTTGGTACTTTAGTCCTATTTCAGCCGTACTTTTTGGTGCATAAGTTCTGTAAGCTCTTTCGAACCAAAAATGAAAAAAACAATAAGGAACTTTTGTAGTAGTTTTGTCGCAAAAAAGTTGTTCACGGTAGGAGTGTTCTTGATTTTTTTTTTGAACTTGAATAAAACTTGCAAACATGTAAAAAGAAGTCGCTTCATTTTAGCAGTGTTTTGTTGGAGACATAGGTTCTATAAGAACTTGCAAAAAAATATATGAAATTGCACTTTCCTATTCATTTTGACCACAAAAAGTTCTTCATCAGTTTGAAATATTTGATTTGAACTTCTGAAAAATCTTCTTTTTAGTTCATAAGTAAAAAATCAGTCATGGGAAACTAAACAGATTTTATACTTCACCCAAAAACACAAAAAATGTGGAAAAATCACCTTCATAAATAATGTTTTAATTTTTTTTCCGGTATCTTAATTTTTTCACCTGGAAGAAAGGTAGGATGTGACTGCACACACCCTTCCTCTTTTCCAGGACTACCTTTCTAATTAATATAATTTTTTTGCATTAAGGTTTATAACTTATTAATAAAATAAACTTTCCTAAAAATATTATAATTCTACAATATTAATTATGGAAATTTTTATTTTGTAATAGTATAATATTTTCGAGTAATCATCTCTTAAATATTAAAATTACTTACCAATCATTCAAACTTATTAATACAATTATTTAAACATTATTAACAATTATAAAATCTATAATCGATTTATATTTCATTCAATATGATAGACTCATCCTTATTTTTCAAGGTTTTATTGTCTCGAATAGCTGTTTTAAACATAATAGAATGATTCACTCAAAAAAATAATAATAATAATTTTTTTTTTGCAATCTGAATAAAACTTTAATAATATTATTAAACAAATAAATAGGAAGATAAATGTCCTGTCCTTATAATATTTTATTTTGGCTTGTACAGAACCAATTACTTTAAATCCGTTGTGAATTATCTCATTGTGGGTACGGAATTTATTCTTGAAAAAAAACGAATAGAGATAAAAATCAGAAATTATTTAAAATTAAATCAAAGATTAACCTAAACTTTGAAATGTGTTCTTAAAAATCAAGAATAAACCTACAATTTTAAAGTAATTTAATGCATAGATTATATCACGGACAAAAATTAGCCTGCAGAGTTCACAGAATTTTTTGTAATGTTTCAGAAAATATCCGTAAATTCATACAATTATTGAATAATCTGTAAAATCTTCCAAAGATTCAGTAATTTTCACAAAAAAAACTAAGCTCTCCTTATTTTAACTTATAAGCCTGTTATTTTCGCAGACTTTTTTCTGCGTGATTGAAATTCTTATACAATTCCGCTGAAAAACAGAAAAGATGAAAAAAAAAATGATTAAAAATACAACATTTTGATAATTTTTTTTTCTTTTTGTGTAAAATACACAAATAATATTTTGTCTCCCCTGACTGATTTTTTTTTACTAAAACAAAGGTTTTTAACTAGTTTTAAACCACTGACTGCAAAATTCGAAAAATTTATCAAAGCAAACAATTATCAAACCTTTTAGTGCTTTAGTCCTATAGTTCTAGTTTAACAATACATTCTTCAATCAATTAAAAACTTTTTCAGTATTTAAGTCCAATTTTCGCAGTCTTTTTTTCAACTAAAAATCCTATGATCGCGAATGCACAAATTTTGAGAGAGAAATGGGTAAAATGATGGGGGTGTTGGTAGGGGTAGTAAGAAATTGAGGGTGTGTAGGGAAAGAGAAGCGAGAGAGTTAGAAAAACGAGGATTAGGGGAAGTGAGGGATAAAGAAGTAGAGGTCTGTTGGGAAGTGAAGAAAAATGCTGAATAGGTCTAGTAGGGAAGGGAGGGGAAGAGAGTTAATTAGAATCATCAAAGGGGAGTGGAAGTAAGAGTAAAAAAGAGAGCAGGGTGAGCAGGGTGGGAAACTATAAGATGAGAAGATTAGAGCGAGGGGAGAGGGGTAGTAGAGTAAGTGAGGTGCAGGGAAGTAGAGGGGTGAGGGTGAGTGATGGAGGAAGAGAGGAGGCCCAGTATGGAAAGAAGGGGAAGTGAACGGGTGAGAATTATGAGAGGAGAGGAGAAGTAAGGGTCAAAAAAGAGACTAGGGTGAGCAGGGTTGTAAAGTATGAGAGGAGGAGATTGGATCAAAGGGAGGCAGTAGGCTAAGTGAGGTTTATGGAAGTAGAGGAGGGAGGGTGAGTGATGGAGGAAGAGAGGGCCCCATTATGGAAAGGAGGAGAAGTAAGTGGATGAGATTTCTGAGAGAAGACGGGAAGTAAGGGTAAAAAAGGGAGTAGGAGATGAAAAGTATGGAGGGAGGAGAGTTGAGCGACTTGATTAGCGTCTTAATAGGCCTCCGAACTTTTTGGAAACATTTTCTTAGGCAAATGTTAGCGTGATTTAAAACGAAATTTAATATCAAATACACCTCATTTAACCTTCCATACCTCTTCTAAATACACTTTCAAAGATAATACTATAATTTTGAAAAACACGTTTAAAAAAATAAATAAGAAAAATTGTTTGAAAAAATGTTAGCTGACGTTTCACGTGTGGTAATCGTTTAAACTCTAGTTTATCGCGTACACCTAAATTATACGATTGAAAGCTAATGACTAGTATGAGTTGGTTATTGATGGAATCAATACTCTCATGTATAAACATGCGTATCCTTATCGATCGGGCAATTTATGTAAACTCGACAGAGAAATTAATTACCCACCTCTATGCATACTCTTGCTCAACCCTTCACAAGAGTATCTCATATCTGAAATCGATGTAGATACCCTACTCTAGGTCTAGACACCTAATACTAATAATACACACTTCCTCTGTTTCAGGTAAGGATCTAAATTTCCCCAGTAATAACGCGGGTGAGTGTTACTTCTTTAACAATAACTTACCTTTATCGCACTTTACCATCTTGTTTTGCGTTTGCTCTGCTCCACATCACTCTCCACGGCCAAAAAAGTATTTCTCTAGATATTAGACAAAAAATATGTTATTACAAGATAAAGGATTATATAAATACTTTGCGATCTTTAAAAAAGATAGATAATTCGTTTCTTTTTTTTTGTTTTCTAATTTTATAGTTTTTCAAAATTATAAATATTAGGATGTACAAAATATTTTTTTTATAATGGCTCTCCTATAAACTGTTTTCTGGATCCAAATGACTTTTAAGAACGATTTTATCATATTTGCTCATTATTTTCATAAATTCAAGATTATCGATCTAAAAACTTCGCTAAGAATGAATTTAGTACTAATAAAAATGCGGTTACGGAGGCACAATGTCAAAATTGCGTTTCGTTAAAGTTTTATGTCGAAAGAAACGAAAAGGAGCGTAGTAAAAGTTTTTTTACGTTGCTTTTTATTCTGTTCTACATAGAATATAATTGCTACATAATTTTGACATGATGTTTCTGCATCCTCATCATCTTTCGACAGTTTTCATATTGAGCTCAGCTTTTAGCCAAATTATTTTAAGTTTGTAGAAATAAATGGCAAATATCCAAAAACGCCATTTAATTTAATTTGAATCCCTTGTTCTTTTTATTCCCGAAATGTCTACTGCATTTCGGCAAAATTAAAAAAAGTAATAAGCGCATTCAAGCCTGTTTTTGCAAAAAAACTCCTAATTTTATTTTAATTACCGTTATTAATAGATTATTTTACTTCTGAATAAATCCATTGTTGTTCTTGTAGGAAAATAATTCACCCAGATTTTTGACAGAAAACAATGAATGGAAATAGAATAAATAAAGAAATAGATGTATTCCAAAGTGAATTAATTTATTAACAGCGCAAATTGAAATCAGCTGAGCAATTTTTAAATGGGCTTCAAAAGTCCCCTAAATATATACAGGGTGTTTTTTTTAACTTGAGACAACGAAATATCTCAAAAAATACGCATCCTACGGAAAAAATGTCTGGAATAAAAACTTTTTATTTTCGAGGGGGAAAAAAGATTTGTTAAAATTTACCCCACCCCCACCCCCACAGGAGGCAGGGGTGGGGGTAACTTTGTAATTTCAAATGGG
>CAKNWT010084360.1:0-11028 GCA_932066315.1 Andricus coriarius | reverse complement strand
AGGTGTTTGACGATTATCATTTCCGTAATCAGTCACAGAGGTGCTTTCCCCCACCAGACAATGGAAAAGGGTATGGGATTGACCAACATTATTTCTGTGACCATCCACAGGGGTGCATTCCCGGCGCTCAAGAGATTTTAGAAAGAAGGAGTGGTTTGACAACCGGATTTCTGTAGCTGATCACAGGAGTGCCTCTTCGCCACCCACGAGACATTGGAAAAGGGTACCAAACTTATTTCTGTGACTAGTAAGAGGGGTACATTCTCGGCCTTCCCTGCCCCCCAGATACGATAGAAAGGGGTAGGTGTTTGACAACCATTATTTCTGTGACAAGCTACAGGGGTGCCTTAATGCCCTCATGAGCCGTTGAAAAGGAGAAGGAGTTTGATTAACATTATTTTTCTGGACAGACACTGCGGTGCCTTTCGGCTCTGAAGAAACGTTGAACAGGAGTGGGGGCTTGACAACTATTATTTTTGTGACTAGTCATACGTATCCCTTTCCACCACCCACAGGGCGTTATAAAGGGGGAGGAGTTTGACCAAACTTATTTCTGTGACCAGCCACAGGGGTGCATTCCTCGCCCCCAAAAGGTGTTGGAAAGAGGTAGGGGTTTGACAACCGTCATTTCTCTAGCTAATCACAGTAGTGCCTTTTCGCCACCTACGAGACGTTGGAAGAGGGAACAGGTGTGACCAACATTATTTTTGTGACTAGTAAGAGGGGTTTTTAAGGTACAGGGTTGCCTTCCTGCTCTCATGAGACGATGAAAAGGAGAAGGGGTTTCATTAACATTATTTCTCTAGGCAGACACTGAGGTGCCTTTCCGCTCTGACGAAACGTTGAACAGGAGTGGGGGTTTGACCAACATTATTTCCGTGGCCAGTTTAAGAGGTGTTTTCCCGCCTCCCACAAGACGTTGGAAAGGGGAAGGTGTTTGATTAACCATATTTCGGTGGCCAGATACAGGGTTGCCTTCCTGCTCTGACGAAACGTTGGAAAGGGGTAGGTGTTGTTGCCTAACATTATTTATGTGATCAGTAACAGGGATGCATGCATGAATTTTATCGCTTCAGACCTTGAAAATTATATTTTCGGGTATTTGCATGACTATATACGTAATTCTCTTGTATTTTGTATTTCGCTTTTCGTGAAAAACAGCCAGCAAACAGCTAATATACAGGCTTGGCAGAGATAACCTTGTAGCACACAATTATCTGCTTTGCTTGAATCTTTGTTTGCACTGTTTATATAGAATGATAATATACTTCGGTTTATCACATTATATAATCTGTTGTATGATGTATACGCATACATATAGTATAAATTATAACAGAACACCTTGGGCAGGAATTTCTTGTCACACTACATGAACATAGTTTTGAATAAAAGTTTTTTTGTTGGTCCAACGTTATCTCTGCGTACGTAAAGTAACGCTACAATACATCTTTTTTACTTTCAGAATTATGGTATTGGCATGCTACATCACATGTACTGGAATTTTACAGTAACTCATAGAGTTCGTGCTACAATATATGTATTGTAGTGATTGCAATTTTACTTAAAGCTTGTACTATAGAAGTGTTGGAGAATCCCAAACATGTTTAACAGTGTAGATCTGAACCAATTTCTAATGCAAGGTCCTTACACATGGGATTTTCTAACTATATATTGTAGTACATACATTTTAGATCTGAAAGTTTTAAGGACTTTTGAAGAAGCTTATTTCTGTGTTCCAATTATTTAAAAATGATTTCAAAAAAGCTAGAAATTTAATTTTAAGATCACAGCATATGGCATTTTCCATCTGATTATTATGGTACAGTAAAATCTCACGTCTATAGTCGTCCCTAAAAGTGAAGAGAGTGGGAAAAGGGGATGACTAGTCTTCTCAGAAATTCGGGGTGACTAGCAAGGGTTAGGAAAACTATTTGACTACTCATCCCGAATTTCAGGGCGATGATACGCTTCGAAAAAAATAAGTAAATGTCTGAATTTATAATGGTCTATGGATAGGCACAGTATCTTTTACTTTCAAATTTTTCAAAATAAAACTAAGGACTTGACGATGAACATTTAGAAAAAAAACCGCAAATGATGAAATAATTTAAAGTACGAGTATTTTTAATTTAAAGGCTTTTTTAGGGGCCTTTATCAGAATGGGGTTTACAGTTTTGAATTTTCAAGCCGACCGCTTCTATAATCTTTCGAATATATCGTATAAATAAAAGTATCTCTAGCCTATCAAAGTGGGTTTTTCCAGATATAAGTTGCAGTGTGCCCAGAAGCAGACCGCGGAAAGAATGGTTAGAATGTGTAAATGAGACACTGATTCAAAGAGATATAAGAATCTATAGAAACACAAGAGCTTGCATAAAAAATGCATGGACGTGAGAGAAGCTAGAGCGGTATGCCAGGACAGAAAAAATTGGCGACAAATAGTTTATAAAAAGAGTGTCAGTGGGGTGAATGACGCCTAAAACAAAAGACTTGAGATACTAATGGGCCAAAATGAGGAGCTTTAAATGATGGCTTTGTGAGGCTCTTCACTTGGGGTGATCGTCAGAGAGATTGATCAGCAGCCTGGGTCGGAGCACAGTTGCAGAACGAACGTGTTATTATAACATGGGAATTCTAGATCAATCTAAAAATCTATATCCCCTTCCTCTCGTTACTCTCATCCTCACCGAGTGAGTCACGCTTACCACGAAAGGGAAATCGCTTAAATGTATGATAATAATACAACCTTGAGTACTTCAACTGGTATTCTATCCGGGCACTCTCCTTCTTTTCTGCTGTGAAACTTCAGGTTGCCGAAGATTTTTTCCTCCAAAAAGCGTTACGTCAATGAGTATATTTTTCTATGTGTTTGTCCTCCAGCTCATACATGGCAAAAACTGTGCCCGGAATGTTTTCTAGTAATTCGGCCTCGTTTCCTTCCGTACGTTTCGTATGTTCTAGCTTTTGATAACAATCATGTAACTCAAGCGTTAGGGTTCGACGTTCTTCTCGTCGATAAGGGACTTCCAGCCCGTGCGTTTGTTTTGCTTCATCACCTTGCAGAAATCATGCTGTTCTAAAGGCCATTTCTGCAACTTTTTTCCTCTGGCGTCGTGCCCTTTATCTTAAGAAGAAGCTATTTCTCCTTCACTGAATATGCCGTCCTCTCTACTAGTAAGCCGCACTATAAATTTCACAAATCTTCTTTCGTGGGATGGTAGCGTCAGATGCTTAAAGAATTAAGCACATGATAATCGTTCCTCGGCTGAAAATACCTCTGTGCATTCCGAGTTTCCCTGTATCGCTGTCCCTACCGTTTGCCTTTTGTTGGTTACATCTGCTTTCTTAACTCATTTTTAATCAGTTTTGCAGCATTTTATCTGGGTGGCATCCGTGTGCTCGTTTCCAATCTTCCCTCACCTTTTACCACAAGGTAATGTATCAGTGGTCACTGACTGTGAATTCCACAATCACCTTTCAATCTGCTACATGCTTTATAATCTTCTATGTCGTCAAGGAACGATCGGGAATAGTTGATCTGTACTTGAATCGTCTGGACATTGATGTAATGTCATTGTGGCATACTTTTGTCCCCGTCTAGATGCCACATTTGCCATCTGTTTGCTTCTAGAGTTTGGATTTGGCATGCTGCACTTTAATATTTATACACTGCAATTGCCAGCTATTTTAATGTCGCCTTCTGTACTCCATTTCAGATCCACACTATTCCACAACATTTATTCGGTAATT
This sequence comes from Andricus coriarius, assembly GCA_932066315.1. Taxonomy (NCBI): domain Eukaryota; kingdom Metazoa; phylum Arthropoda; class Insecta; order Hymenoptera; family Cynipidae; genus Andricus; species Andricus coriarius. The sequence goes on along the minus strand of CAKNWT010084360.1, from coordinate 7,278 downwards.
CGCTCAACCTATTTTGATGCGAGCCTTTTTTAGCTATTCCCTCGCCGTCTGTTCGTTTATCTCTACTATCGCTAAGATTGGAACCCTTCTATTTGGCTTGCTGATGACTACGTACGGCTCTCCTGGGTGCTCCTCTGAATATCGCTTTAGAGCCACTTCGACCTCTTTTGTGGTTTTATAACCACTAAGATTCTTTTTCGGCGTCATTACCTTCTCTCTCTTTTCTTTCTCGCCTTCCATATTAGTGTTCACACGCTCACTTCCTCTCTCTCTTGCTGCGAGAATGAGCCAACATAAGACATTGGAGCTTTTCTTGTGCCTTCTTTTGTTTCTCTCGCTCAAAATTTAGCAGGTCCAAATTTAACATTTTTTTCCTAGCCTGAAAAATTATGCTTTTCGGAACCCGCGTATTCTCAGAATAGAATCCTAACCCAGTTTCATTGTACCTTATATTTATCTGATCTGTTCTAAGATGCACGATCAGACTGCGCGGAAAGTATATTCTTTCAGCCTGCTCTCTATCTAACGAACCTTTCACTTTTCCACATTGAGAAGATTAGGGTTTCAACGATACTTCATTAAATTTATCAATATTAAAACGTGATAAACATTTTTCATTGATTATATACTTTGTTTCTTAATTCTTATCATAAAAATCTGCTAAATGGAGATCACTCGCGTCTCGGCTGTAGCTGGGTGTTTTACCTGAATGGGACTTTCCTTTAGATTCACTTAATAGTAAATGAAGTTTGTCTTTTATAATTTTATACATTTGTTATAATCAATCATAGCTTCTTTGCCAATTATTTTGGACTACGTAAGATGATTCTAAAGTGAAGTTAGAATTGAAGGTTTGGCAGGGAGCTTTAAATCAACTGAAAAAATATTTTCTCCAAATGATTTTCTGTTACTATGTCATACTATAGTGAATAAGATATCCAAATATATTTTTTATATGACAGAGTAAACTCAGAAATAATCATAGTTTGAACAAGGATTTAAACATTGAAGGTTTGAACATTTCTGAAATAAAATTGATGTGAGTTTCTCCTTTTGTTTTTTGTGAAAAATCTCCAAATGTTAACAATTCTACCAAGTATGTGAAACAAAGCGTATCCGTATTCCGGATAAAACGTCTGTCTCTTTTGTACATCCTCAAAATAGCGGTCAAGTTTCCTTGATAATAGATGTTTAAAAAAACTGCGAGAATTATTACCATTTGTATCCCATTTAAAAGATTCGCAAAAGTCACAAAATGACTGATCCAAGCTCACTAATAATCGACGGAAATCAGTGGGATTCATGACAGCCGCTTGTCCAATTAATAGCTTGTCGGCTATCCAGTGCTAGGTGTTGAAACATAATTAAATATCGCGTTTTAATTTTTTCCGGTATATGAGAATATGAATCTAGTCAAGGCCTTTTCAGATTTTTTAAATGTTTTTATGGAAATATTTGCGACATGTTTTAACGCGGATCCGAGTGTACCTTTTATTTTTTTATTCAAATATTGCCGACATGTTTCGATTCGGATCCGAGTCCAAACATATCGGCACTATTTCAATAAAAACATCAAAACCCGTAAAAAGGCCTTCACTACATTAGTATAATAATTCAATATCTATACCATATGATCCCCGATGACTCCCTAGGAGCAAAAAGTTGCTTAGCAGTAGGTACATCTTGAGAAACGTTTGATCTATCGTATGAATTAGGTAGGCGTTAAATACAGAGTTTTAAAATCAATCAAAAAATTATTTCGGAAAATATATGTTTCTTAACTTCATGAGTACCTTTCTCGTTCTTTGTTTACCATTGATTGTTTGAAATTGTTAAAATTCTAAATTACTCATTTACAATTATCTGTATAAATGTCTATTTTCTTCTTACAGAAATAGATGCAAATGGATATCCGATACTTACTGAAGATTGGATTCGTGTAGATATGAGAGACGAAACTACTGTTACAGGAAAAATCGTTAAAGGAGAAAGAACGCTTAATCCCAACGGGATACCCAGTTGGATGTATCCTAATCCAATTGTTTTCCCTATATATTCAATTGAAGTTTATATACGAACGACAGCGAGACAGCACTATAACTATTGTTCATTTGTTCCTCTCAAAAACCTGAACTACATCTCTGTTTTTAAGAATCAAATTTTAATTCCAAAAAGAGCTTGGTGGCGTTTAGGAGACGATATGAATTATATAGCTAACAATTTCGCTGTGTACAATCCCAGTGGACCCCATCAGGATATCCCACTCTACGGCCACATTTATATAACAAGCACAGATAAAAACATCTACTCTTCAATTTTAGAAGTCCATATGGAAGCAGTGCTCCTCGACAAGAATCAGGAAGTGAGCCAATTAAGAAGAAGAAAGTGGTGGCAAATAAAACAAAGAAGAAGCGAAAGTCAGAAAACACCACTTTTACATGGGAAAGAAAAAATTGCATAACTTCAACGAATTTAATTGTCAAACCCTATTCAATCATAAAAGAAGCGCTCAGAAGAAAGCATACATCTTCGAGAAGAACCGTTGAATACTGAAATAACTGAGGCTATTTCATAATCTAACAGAAACTTCAAATAAAATTTAAAAATGAAAAAATGCACCGCACTTCTTTTAGAAGGCATTCCTCATCACACTCTTAACGAAAATATATTTGAAGAACCCTTAAAACCAACCCCTTACTTAAATTGGGAAGGCTACCTGATACAATATTTTTAAAACTTTAATAACAATTAAAAATTAGAAAGAATTCATCAGAATGTCCCCACTGGAAATCGCGCAATATATCCTAAATAATAAGATATTTCTAACCACGCTGAAAGCAACAGCTTATTGAAATCACAATGGTCCATTAGATATTGTGATGAATTGCTTTCATTTTTTATTAATAAATTTATTTAAAGCATTAATTACAATTATGCCAGATAGCCTTCCTAATTTATGTAAAAAGTTGTTTCAAAGGATTGTTAAAACATATTGTCATTTAGGGTGCCGTAAGAAAAGTCTTCTGAAGGTTTTGTGATAACGTGTTCTTAATATTACATTTTATTTAAAGTTTTAAATAGAATTATATCAGAGAGCGTTTCTAATTTGACAAAGAGTTTGATTTTAAGGATTGTTAAAAGATAATGTCCTTTACAATGTCTTGAAAAAAGGTCTTTGAAAATCTTGTGCTTAATTGTTTTTAAGTTTTTATTTTATTCGAATTTTCAAATAAAGATATATCAGATAACTATATTAATTTCAATCAAGGAGTGCTTTACGGGGGTTTGAATAAATATTTCTATCAAAGGTGTCTTGAAGGAAGTCTCCTGAATGCACGATGATGAATTATTTATTTAATTTAAATTTTGAACTGAAGTTATTTCAGATAGCCTCGCTAATATTATTAAGGCGTTCCTTTTGGGGGCATTTAGAATGTATTAAAATTGAGGTTATCCTGCAGGAAGTATTCGGAAGAGATTGTCATGTGTTGTTTTTAATTTGAATTTATTTAATGTTTTAACTACGGTTATATCAGATAGCCCTACAAACATCAGTAAGGGATTGCTTTCAGAAGATCTTATAATATATTTTAATTTAGAGTGAGTTGATGAGTGTTCTTTAAAGGCTTTGTGATGAAGTGCATTTAGTTCTTTATTTTATTTGTACTCATAACTAAAATTATGTCAAGTAGCCTCTGTCATTTCAGTAAGGGGTTGCTTTTGGTGGTTGATAAAATATATTTTTATTTAGTCTCCCTTAAGAGAAGTCTTCTAAAGACATTGTGATGATTTCTTTCGAATCTTTAATTTTATTTGAAGTGTTGACTAAAATTATATTCAATAGCCTTTGTGTATTTTAGAGGCATCGTATTCTAGATTTCTTCAATAATATTAATATTTCTATTGTTCATTATTAATACTATAATAATTTTTTCAAAAAGCGTATCTATCCATTCTAATATTTTTTGAAAGTGAAAGATGGTGCTGATAATAAAGTAATGGTTTGTTGAAATTTATCGCTTATCGAATGCGGTATAAGATCTTGTTTTTAGTAGTTTTTAATTATTTATACCGTTTGTTAAAGTGTTGTGAAAACTTTCAGCTTCTTAACATAAACTTGAAAATTTTGTTCAACCGAAATTCGTGGGCTCTATCCAGAATTCACTAGTGAAAATTTTGTATATGTTTATATGTTGTACTCCTACAATGTGCCTTAAACTAAGCAGAATCTACTGAGTGAAAGTTATAAATAATAAGTGCCTTAGTTTGCGATTGTATTTCAAACATACCATAATAAACCTTACTAGTGTGTGTTTCAACTTACTTGGGATTTTCATTCATTCTTCCCAGATTTGGCAATTTAGACACTAGTGCTTATAACACTAGTGCTTCTACCAAAAACCTATGTATATAATTAAGTTTGCGGTAGAAGGGCGCACAGTGCGCCCTTCTACGAACCACTCCGGAATAGGCTCTTCCGACTTTAGACGTGAGGTGAAAATGTGGGCCAAGTGCTGGTGGGTTTAAGGGAACTTCTTCCACCAGAAGTTCTTGATACCATCTGGTCCCGGAGCGGAATAGTTTTTCATGCCTCTTAATACACTTTTCACCTCCCCGGGAGTGATAGGTGGGCATTCCTCCTCAGGTGTTATGAGGGCACTGCACAGCTCCTTGAAGCTATTTATATTCTTCGAGTGTTTCTTCAGTGGATGCTTGACTTCGGAGACTTCTCTCCAAAATGCCTCGACCTCCTCTGGTGTGGGCGAGTGGTCGACAGTAACTGGAGGGTCTTGGAAGAGTCGAGATGGGTCAGACAAAAACGGTTGATTTTCTCTGACTCACCTCTCTCTCCGCTCTATACTTCTCCTAGCGTTAGATAGTACTCGTATTCTGTCAGCAATATGCTGTCTGATGATCAGTAGCTTTGACTTGTTAAGGGTGTGATGACAGATCCGTAGCTCGCGCGCGAACTATCGAACCTTGGCAGTGAAAGTCCTGCCAGATGTTATGTCGTCAATCACACACTGAATGCGGGACGCGTACCGTCTGGCCCAGCCTATCTTTGTGCTGAGTTGATGCATTCGTCTTTTAGTCTTATGATCAACCATCGTTTTTGTTTTACGCTTTGCATCTGCCAAAGCTCTCGCTGCATTATACATACTACAATTAATAGTCCAGAGGTCAGGATCTTCGGAAAAATCTCCACGAAGCTCGTCATCCAGTTCAGCCAGATCTTTGGGCTTAAGAGAAACCTGAATACTGATGTTTCTGCGGGTCCTGAAGCGTCGCTATTCCTCTATTGGATGTCTGCTCACGGTTGGTCTCAGTGTCGCCTCTCTTTCTCTGTTGCCGGCTTCTTCTGGCTGCGATTGAGTAGGCGCTGCGCTTATATAACACCTTTTTCGGAGTTCCTCGGCACGGTTTCGCAGACGTTGATGCGAAAAATGCGAGAGCTCTGGGTGCTTCTCGCACCACAGAGTATGCAGTCGTGCCATGTAACCTTTCCGTCCAGGGGTCATACTGGTGTCATAGCACTCCTGCAGGTCGTCCCTGAGTCGATCAGTCCACTTAAAAGTAACGAGATTCTGCCGGTCAATCGCATTGACCTCGTCTTGATTGGCTCCCCCAACTCTAGGATAGTCGGCATAGTTGTCCGACCCATTGTCTTGAGCCCTGCGCGTTCGATTGTTTTGAACCGCACTTACCACAACTATGTTTGGTGTTGTCATTGTTCTTCCCATGAGCACCTAGGGAAAGGGTTCATCTATCCTTGTAGAGCCCCTCACGCAAGGATAAGGCTGCATACTCTGAGAGGTCGCCCAGTATCACAGAGTCACCGTTTAAGACACCTCACCCAGGTGCCATTCAGCTTTCGGCACGGTTGTCACGCCTCCGCTTAGGGGTTATTCCTTCGGCACCATCCGTGCACAATTGTGCGCGACTGCTTATTAATTATTGTAACCATATTTAGCAGAAACCCTTGGTACAGGGACCCTCTATCCGCAACCCGAGGACGCGTTCGGTGGCTTTGTCATAGGCTCTTCGGTTCAATTCTTAAGGAATATATATATATATATATATATATATATATATAAATATTTAGTCATCGAATTGAAAAAAAATTGTATCCATTGCTAAAAGTTGGCACGATTATTACAACTAAATAATTGATATACATTTGAAGACATGAGAATGGCAACTGGATACGTTTCGTTTCAGATCATTGGCACCCAAATACAAAATGATAGAATATGACCGAGGAGCCCACTGAAAATAAACCAAATCCCCAGTTTAAGAACAGAGTTGTGGGTAGCCTGCAACTAGCCCTCATCCTCAATCGGGGGGATCCAAACGTAAATAGTCAGGGCCGTCTGAACCATTTTGTTGGATTTTTCTCCGTCATAAAGAATATTTTTTCCATTTTTTCCATTTTGTTGTCTGATACATATAATAGTTTTAACTTGCAGAAAAACTAAGATGTCCGCAATATGTTACACGTAAAAATAATGTTTTTCCTGCTTACGTATTTTTAACTTTTGCGAACGTTTACGGCATCTGTCTCTCGCTCTCTTAAACCATTCTATCAAAACAGCTTCTAAACTCATATCATTGCAAGTTTTTGACGATTTTTATCCTGGTATTCATAATTTTCACTTTTCCTGCAAGCTCATATTTCTCTTTCAACGACAAACGCTGTCTCTCTTTTTCTTCGACAATTTTAAAAATCGTAACACAACCAAAACACTTGTAAAATCAAGACACCTCTCTGAACACTGAAAACGAACTGACGTATATGCTTTCAGCTGACGGAATTATCCACTGAGGGTACTGCCCGCTTTTATCGCGTCGCTACTGGTGGGCCAGCATGAGTGGCAACCGTCTCTCGAGCCCGCGAGCTGAGAAACTTTGTGCGCCAGTAGTTCTAGGAATTCCTGAACCTGGGGATCATCCACCGTGAGCTTGGTGTATTCTTGTCCCAGTTATCATTATCATGCCATCATTCAAATATGTCTTTAAAAATTAAATACTCTTCTTTGTAATTGAAAGAAATCATCGTTCGAATGAAATTCTGTTGAAATCCGTTAGAAAACACGTTTATTTATTTCATGAAAAAGGAATGGATCATTCCAAATAAACACTTCATTCCATTGTAAATTTCTGAACTTTCAGCTTTAAGTAGTTCAGAATGTAAGAATAGATGTGAGCCTTGAATAGGATCTAACCACACATATTCGTCTTATAAATTAGACACGTTTTTTTTCTATAGTTATGGCTACT
>CAKNWT010084024.1:0-10530 GCA_932066315.1 Andricus coriarius | reverse complement strand
TGAGATCCTTGCTTGAATCAGTAGGCGAGAGGAATGCATTAAACAGACAGTGGACCAGCCCAGGTGTGATTTATGCAGTAAAAACTAATATTCTCAGTAAATGATCAAATAAATCTATAGATAGAGTAATTAACTCGAGTTATAATTAGATGTTCAGAAAGCTAAGCCACCTGTCTAACTAAAGTACGAATTGTTAGTCAATTGAGAATCTCTCGTGAATCTGAAATTAGGCTATCTTTTAATGGTCTCTCATATGTCATCGATGCTAACCAAATCTTCGGCCTGTGTAACAAAATGGAATATGAGGATTTAGCCAATATATTACTCAAATGTCCAATTTATAATGAGTTTAAAACTTTTTATCTTCAAAAATATTTGATTCTCTCTAAAAATACTCAACACTTGTTAGCGCGTTTGTTAGATATTAGAAGCATTACCCATTTAACTTATCTATTTAAATACAGTGTACAGGTGCTTAGAATAAGATCCTTCATCATCCTTGAATAGCTCGTAGTCCAGTGCCCAATCAAGTGGTTAATTTTAAGGTAATTCTTTAGCTTTTATTTTTAAACTTTTGCATTGAACACTTTTGTAAAAAGCCATTGGTATATTACAAAGTATTTACTCATTTACTCATTGAAAAATCTTTTGTACAATTGATATGTATCAAGATCATTTAGGTTTTTTAATCAATTTAATTGAAATTAAGTTCTCGGATGAGTACCCGAGGGCATAAGTGTCACTCGGGTACTGGGGCCCTTTTAAGGTTTTGTTTTGTTTATAAACATTTTGTAATATATTTATAATTAGGTAACAGAATTAAAAAAAAATAAAGCTCGTTTCAATCACTTGAGCGTAATGCGACTGAAATTTTTAACATTACTTTATTATTATTACTCCATTGAGCTTGATATGTACTTTTCAGCCTTAATGTAATGTTCATACATTTTAGCACAATAAGCAGTGAGTTACATATATTTTTAAAATACGAATTATTATTCCGACAGCACATTTTTTGATAACATGAAAATTGTGGCTTGTAGGGGAGCCGAGATTTATCAAAAATATATTCTTTATAAGTCTGTGAATAAATAATGGCTCGTCGTACGAGAAAATGTCACACACGTAAAGAGTTTTATTTTGTGCCAGAGATAAAGAAAATAATTTCGAAAAAATCTATTTTCTTAATTACGCACGAGGAAAATAAGTATCAACTTAAGTGCTTGAAGAAGTATCTTTAGGTTTTTAACTTTTTTGATACGTAAATCCAAATTGGTAAAATTTAACTAATTACCAGTGAAAATTTTCAGATTCAATTAGCGTAAAGTGACACAATCAAGATTGGTAGAAAATTACGAATTCGTGTAGTCGAGATTTTTCCTAATTTAATAGTTTAACAAAACGACACAAAGCTGTAATATTTTTAACTATATTGAAACAATGAGAAGGCCATATTGAGATATTGTTAACGTGACCTAGTCTCTTTCCATGTTTAAAACATTGCCTTCTAATTGTTTGAACAAAGTTAAGAAAAAATATGAAAATTTCACAATCTTAAAAATGTAATGGGTCAATATGGATCAATATATTAACTAATTGTGAATATTCAGGATCCGCATGCGATACTTTCCAACAGAGTTCTGTTTTTAATTTCCAAAATTTCTGTCGGATGTATATTTCCCTTATTTTTCATAGAAAATATCAATTATTTGGGAAACCTTGTAAAACTTATTTGCCTTAAATAAACATCAGCTTGAATAAGTATAAACTTGAGTCCCTAAAAAGAGTTATTTTAATTATATAGCTTTTTTCCTTGTGCAAATGGTACTTTGAGGCCTCTCTAGATCATAATTGGTCAAATTTATCTAATTAAGAGTGAAATTACACAGATCCGATTAGCGAAAAGTGAGCCACCAATGATTAGTGGAAAATTGCTAATTCGATTAGTCGAGATATCTCCTAATTCAATAGTGGAAAGCCACTAAGGTCGGGACAAAAAGTCTTCACTCATTGGCTTTGAAGGTTTATTACTCAGCGGGGAAAAATGCCGAATTTTGACTCAAAGACAGAAACCTTCTTCACAATTATACTTATAGAATGATGTCAGTTTGATTTTCGTCAAAAAATGTGTGTCTTTCCTGTGGCAGAAAACGTGTGAAAATACAGGAGAAATGAACCTCAACTTTCAATACTTCGACTTTGAAGTCTTCCGCAAGTGAAAAATTGGAATCAGAAGTTTGAAAACATTCATGAGTATTCTTCAAAATTACTTTACAAATGGAATTTTTTACTTCAATTTAATTATTAATTTAATCAGTGGAGTTAAAAATGTAAAAAAAAATATCTCGGCTCAGAATAGTGACTTCAAACTGAAATCTAGCTTGAAAGAAGCTTCACGATTGTGGAATGGTGATCTGGTTTAGTAGAGATGCAATTTTTCTTTTTTTTATGTCAAAAATTTTACAACATTTAATAATTAAAAAACGTAAAAGGTAATACGTTATATCAAGCATCTCATTCTGAGTCAGTTTTAATGAATTTCGTTGATAAATTCTTCTCCTTGAAACTGACTTATCATATATCAATATCACAGAAAGACATGCTTTATACCTATAATCCTTGTAATTTATGAGATAACGAGTATAGTAGATATTATACTCGAATGAAGCACCACAATATTCATTAGCTACACTGTAAGCCATATTCTTGATTAACATATTTTTCAGTTTATCTTCTTATCAGACAAAAAATGAGAATCGTTTATAGTGTGTTCTTATCCTTAGCTGTTATCCTATATTATATTGGTGAGTATAATGAAATTATGTACTTACATTTATTAACAAATTTAAAGAACCAGCGCATGGTTCCCCTGGAAGTGACTGCCATTCAAAAAAATTAAGCTGGCTCCTAGTAAAAAGTAGTAAATTACAACCTATGGCGACTCCTCTCGACCTTGAGCTGGGTGGTCGCTGAGTACGATGGCCCTACTATCACGGGATAGTGAAACCTTCGCTTGTTTCAAGGACACGGAACGACCCAAGTATATCAGCTCTCTGCACCCATGTCGTAAGTGCCTTGGCATGTTTTTGGCACGCAGATCTGGCTTATAGCTTACGAACTAGGAACGGCTTTACACTTTCGAACTCCGAAAAACTAAAGTTACTCAAATTTATCTTACGATGGAATAAAAAACGTCACTTGCTACGTTGTTAACAGCAGTGCAAAAAACACCAAAGTTTGAGTAAATTCGGGCTAGAAATCAGGCCACCAGATTTAAAAACTTTGCGCCTTATTAACTGTTATTTTTTAAATGATTATGCTTATCGCGGGTTAATTAAAACGTCTTTTTCGTGGCCTACAACAAAGCACTGGAGATGCCAACAATGAAAGTCACCATCTTTAAAGACTACAATGTGGCTTATGATGATCATAAAATGTTAATCAATGTTAAAAGTTTTTATCGTAAAACTTTCTACCTCAGCCGGTATTGCAGACTGGATTCGTAACAAAAAATGGGCATCGATTTAAGTTTGAGGTTGAGACATTAATAATATTGGAATATAACAAGAGTTTGGAAAATAAAAATAACTCGATAGGAGTTGTAATTGTTTAGAAATCATTTTTTGGTTCTGAACTTTTACTCCGTAAAAAGGTCCCAATCAATCAAATATGCAACTTATTTTTTTACAAATTTTATTAACGTTTGATGAACTGTAAACTTGATTCAATTTTTCTATTAGTTTTTATATTACAAGATGTGGACAAAAAGTGCATGGACTGCGTTTTTCTCTGCCGTCGTGATGTGGCAGCGCTGTAAGTTTCTACAGTGATGCACAATCTAGGGGAAAGCCTCACGTCTTCAGTGAAAGTTTGGTCACTGTCGAGTTAAATCTCTGCTTTTAGTATCTATTTTTGTAAAAGTATCATCGTATCAGCGGAATGGAGCGAGAAGTTTTAAACAGTCAAAGAATCATCATCAAATTTCCCGTAAAACTCAGCAAAACCGGCCGGGAAATGTCGGAAATTTTACAAACTGTGTATGTGAAGTATGAGAAGTCAGTCATGTTTTCATTCGAAAAAATGAATTTGAAATGCTAGCGCAATGAATGCCCCCGCCCCGCCCCCCCATTTTTTTCCTCTAGAAAGCTTAAATCCATATTTAAGGCGGATCGTCAACACTTGCGATAAATATGTTAGATTCCTTAAATATCGCATCTTCAAAGCAGCCAAAAAAATATACTTCTGCCGCGATATTCAATACAGAAAATTCATTCCAACAGACATAGGATTGATAATTTTTATAAAGTTATAATAAATTATCGAAAACCATATCAAATGTATTCTATTGACAAATATATTTCAATAAAAACACTAAAAGAAGAAAAAATACATTGAGTGTAAAATAATTACTAAAAAAAAAAACGAAATAAAATTTTACAGATGACCCCCTCTCTTTTCGAGGGAGTTTCATGTCTAAGAGTTCATATTCTAACATCACCCTGAAAACACTCCTGAATTAAAAACTGTCCGAAAAAATAGACAGGCAATAACTTTAAATATTCTGAAAAATTGTCCTTTTTCTGAAGTATAAGAAAAGAAAATATTCACCGAATCTTTCCAGCTGTATAGAATTTAGTTGTACTGCGTAGGTAGGTTTTTCGTCAGGCAACCAGTTCGATGATTTTCGAAAATGGACCTGTTTCCTTAAGAACAAGATAGTTACATAGTCCCCCAATTTGTCCACCTTAATAAAAACAAATCTTACTGCGTGGGGTTTCAAGAGAATTTTCAAAGGGATGGTAGAACCACAACAGTTATCTGACACACCCGCTCAAAAAATCATAAGGGTGACTTCTAGTATTTTTCAAAAATTCTCAAGTTCCCATTTATAAGATTGACAAATATTCACGACGCTTTCCAAGTGAAATCGGGCAGGTTTAAATTTAGGAGTGTTTTTAGGGCAATATTAGAATATCAACTCTTAGTCAGGAAACTCCCTCGAAACGTCAGGGAGGTGTCTGTAAAATTTTATTGCGGAACTTTTGGTGTCATTATTTTACATTCCATCCATTTTTCCTTCTTTTCGTGTTTTTATACAAATATAATTTTTATAAAGATACATTTTTTATGGTTTTCAATCATTTATTACAAATTTATAAAAATTATCACTCCTATGTTTGCTGCAATAATTTTTCTATTTTGAATATCGCGCCAGAAGTCTATTTTTTTCGGCTGCTTTGAAGATGCGATATTTAAGAAATTTTACATATTCATCGCAATTGTTGACGATGTGCATGGACTTTCCGTCTCAAATATGGATTGGAGCTTCCACGAGGAAAAATAACTGCCCCAAAATAATCATTCATTGCGCTAGGATTCCTAATTCATTTTTTCAGGTGATTCGTTTAGGTTACATTACCCCCTCCACGACCGGTAATACTTCACTGTTCCTCGCGCGGCTGTTAAAGAAATAGAAACCGGTTACACCAATATGAGTTGATCGAATATGGCGACTATTGGAAGGCAGAATCACCGAATTTGCTCCTTTGGTATCTAGTTTGCTTAAGTGACTCGGAGTAAATGTTGAATGGGCCGGCGCGAGGCGTTATTTTTATCTCTTTCGACTCTGAACTGGCGCGCCAATCAGAGAGTGGGAGCGTGAAATGACTTGACGCGTTCCCACTCCTTGAAAGCGAACGAGTCCCGTGTTGACGTTCCCACTACCTCATGGTGAGCGAGTCGTCAACTTCTGCTCCCCCGCCACTCTGACGAACGCGAATCCCTCTGTTTTCGGAATTTCTGACTCTCGCGAGTTTTTATTCTATTCCTACGTTTAGTACCTTATTTACCCAGCTTACTGCTCATTTTATTTTTCACTTTTCTTGCGAAATGAATGCGAAATGAAATGCGTTATGAATTTTCACTTCGGAATAAATAACACTTTATTAGTGACTCAAAAAAGCTTTGTATACTGATTTTCTTTGGAGTAAGATAAGTTTTCAAAAATACTGTCCGCCATATTGCATCCACCTATATGTTTTTTGTAAAAATGACGACAAATATGTTATCATTGACTCATGAAACTCCAGTATGACGATTGTCATCGAAATCGAATAAGTTGTTTATACAAGTGTCCGCCATATTGCATCCGCTATTTTGTTCTTTTGTGGAATCGACATCAAATTCGTTATCGGCAACCCGAAAAACCCCTGAGAGTAAAATTTCAATTTTCAATTATGAAAGCTTCTCTTTTTGCTAATTTGTTGACGACTTGGTCCGATGGGGTGCAGGAAACCTTGGCAGGTTTGAAGGATCACAGTCACATTGTATGTAGTCTGCCATAAAACTGATAAGAGGGTTTTGAGAGCGCTTATATTGATTAACGAATATTAGAAATGTCAAGCCCCTGTGCGCTCTGTAGTGGGAGAGATAAGCGAAAATAGCTTGAGGTGGCCTGTCCGACTAGTTGCATCTAACGGTGGGTTAAAAACACGAAATTATCTCCGTTTCGTGTAAAGTGTATTAAAGCTAAACCTACACCTGAAATTGGTGTAAATTGTATTGTATCTCCCTTGTTAGATATCGATACATCTGCTCTTTTTCATTCTCCTTGACTAAAATGTTGTTGTCGGCGGGAACAAAGAACTCGATCCCGAACATATTTAATTTCTCGAAATCAAGAAAAACCATTACAGGCCTTGTGTGTGAAATAGCGACTATTGTCAAGAACTTGTAGTTCTATTAAATTCAGCACTTCTCGTTCTTGATAATTCACTTTATCTCCCTCGAAGCGTTTGGCAGGGGGCAGGGTGGTTGACAACTCAGGTAGAAATCACACCTTCTTGACACACGCAAATGTTACGCTCTGTGTCTGCATTGAGTCCAGATGATTTGAGGAAACGAAATGTGGCATCGAGATGGAATAATGCCATTTCTTTAATTCTGATGTTAAGATCCAGGCAAAAGGTATCGGCCGGCTGCTCCGCGGTTTTGTAAAGTAACTCTACATTCCCCATTATTTCGTGATTCCTGTTCACTGTAAGAAGTTGATATCTTCAATTTGCGAGGATGTGAGCTATGCCTAGGGTATTTCAGTTATAAACACAATAGAGATTTAGAAGATTGTGCCCACCCTCACAGCGTGGGATATATAAGCGCGGAACGGACGAGTTGATATGAAAGGTCTTCTGCATATGCATGATCTTACGGTGTCAAGGGCGTCAAGTTCGTGCTTTGTCCACGAAACTATCGTACACCTGGACGTTAGTGTTCCTTCTTTTTCTGAAATAGCCATCATCTCTTTAGGGATGCCTGCTTTCCGCGGTTGGTCTTGATGCCGCTTCCGAATCTTGGTCTACCGACTTGTTCTTCAGCGGTTGAAGAAGCGTTCCGCGTACGTATTCTGGTCCCAAAAGGCCGTAGATGCGATTTGTCAACGAATGTAGCGAAAAATGTGGATGCTATGGGTGTTTCTGGCGCCACATTATGTGCCGGCACATCACGTAACCTCTGGACTCTATAAGGTCGCCCGACTTTTTAATGAAATTTAGTAAGGCTGCGTCGATTTTTTTAATTTATTAACATCACACTCCCACATCTCTGTGACCAGGTAACCGTTCACCTCATTTTATCATTTTGCACGACCGTTCTTCCGTAGCGGGCTTTTAGATACTTGTCTCAGCTGTTTAATTGGTCCTCGCGTTTATCGGGATTGTAAATTATACACTAGGGTGGTTCGAAAAAAATGTTATAAATAGAAAATACCTTAGCACCGAAAAGATTCTATTTGGATTGCGAGGAGTCAAAATTGCATAAAAAACTTTTTTAATCGCAGAGTTTTATAAAAATCATAACTGTTATGTTTGGTCTTCAATCTGCACAATGTGCCTAATTTATATCATTTTTTTGCAGCCTTTTTTGAGTATATATAGGAGAAATTAAATTTTGTATGGAAGCCTAAGAATTAGGAAAAATCTAGAAGCTTTGGAAATTATAAATAATTTTTTATATAAATTAATTAAAAATATATTTTACGAATTATTTAAATCCTATGAAAAAGTATTTTATGTATAATGAATATAACACCTTTTTTGTGTAATAAATTAATTTAAATTTATATTTTACATGTTTTAATATATTCAGGTTCATACCTGAAGTACAATTAATTAGTTCCGTAAGTAGATTTTTAAAATTGCATTAAATGCAATTCTTCTTTGAATTTGAAGAAGCAGTCATAGAAGCAGTTGCTTCTATTATAGTTGTAGAAGATTCAGTCACAACTTTAACATGTCACTCAACGGCTTGAGTATGACAAAGAAGTTTCTTGATATCTGAGTATGATTTTAAACCATCTTACACAATCTTTATAAGATCTTTTTCAGTTGAGGTTCCAAGATATTAGGACATTTTTTCCAATCAGTAATGTCAGTGTAGTATTAAGCACGAAAATTAAGAATAAGAATTACGAAACTTCTGGGTTTTCCTACTGAAACTTCACTCCTGACTTGCAAAATCCGTTTCACGGCCGTTTTGCGAATATCTCCGTTTTTATCAGATAGCTTTGGAAGTAAAATATGCTTAGGGTGACAGAAAAAGACATTGCATTCGGTAAATTTTATTCTGAACTCAGCAAAAATTTTCAGATTTTTTCAAGGTTTTTCTGAAGCAACATATTTTCTCAGAAGTCCACAGGCTAGAATAAACCACCTACTGTGATTCAATTTCCCTGGCATTCGGTTAGCCACATTTGATGGGAATTCTTCATCCGCAATAGATTTGCTTGAAACAAATATTTTTGATCTTTGATCATGATTTCCACCTTAATATCTGGAAGTTGGCTACCTTCTATTTTTTAAGCGAATTACATGAAGCTGTTCAAGTTCAACAGAATGCAATTTATTACCAATCGGTCCAATAAAGGAATTAAGTTCAGACGTTACGATATCAAGTTCTGAAAATAGATGACGAAGAGATAGCTCATAGCGATGAAGTAGACATACCAGCCTCTGAACAGGCCGTTGAAGAAGCTTTGTGACGTGAGAAATGAGTCAATGTTACCATCCTACATTTAGCACCGTCTCGTCTACCAACTGCTCTCAAATTTGTTGTTTCAAAACAAAATTCTTCCAAATAATTACAATTTCCTCTAGCCATGTTTTCAGTACTGCCTGATAAAGGAGTGATATGCCCAATGAATCTTGAATCAAGCTGTTTTCATAAAACTATGTGCTCTTCCTTTATAGTCTTTCTGTACAACTTCCCTTCTTTCTATTCTTGAAATAAAGTGACATCCTTTCGACCGTCGAAAAATAAATATTTTAAACACCGTCCACTGTAAAGCTCTTCTGTTCGAACAACCTTTTCATAATTTTGTATATCTCTTTTTACTGTACACCTGTCAATAGCTTTAGAATTATCTTCTGATGAAATTATTCCACAATCATTTAAGACTGCGCACGAAATTTGAGCATCATGGTGACTCGATACTCCTGTGTTACGGCAAACTGCGGCTACAGTTGACAGTGGGATTCTCATCTGCTTTGTAGGTTCTAATTTTCGCATTAGATAAACTGGTGGAATAAAATTGTCATCGTATCGTGATTCTTCTTTTTCTTCTGCTCCGAAAGCACTTGCTTACTCGATAGCAGCGTCTTCATCCTCAACGATATCATGGATATCTCATCATTTTCTCCTTCAATTATACACCTAGAGTAGGGTTCTGGAATTCTTCATTTTTCTGTTTTTCAATGTCAATTTGTTTAATTAGCTTGGGCGAAGGCTTCTCGACAATCAAAAATCTTGGTTTATTATTAGCATCCATAATGATCATTTGTCTTTTAGTCCCTTGATCTATCAAAAATACGCTTTCACTTTTTGGTACTTTTTAAACGAAAAATTTGTGGGATATGCAGCGGCACATAGGAGTGTATATGCATATTACGTACATGTTTTGAAAATTTCGGGTGGGGGTCAAACCCGCCTCACCCCGCCCCCTCTGGCTACGGCCTTGCTTGGTCCTACCTCAACGTTTATGAAGGGTAGATGAGGGCTTTTCTTCCTCCGTATGATTGGAAAAAGTAGTGTTCTTTCTTCCGGTTCTTTATACTCTTCCATTGTAGGAGGATTGGCAACAGTTGCATTAACCTCTGTGATAAATGAAAGGAAAAGAAATCAATTTTCTATACTCTTTACTCATTTTTCCCCTATTTCTTTACGGCTCGTTGGCGAATTTTTATAACATTTAAACTACGATTTCCCTTTCTTTATTTTAAGGAAAAAAACTCTTCACGAAGAAGTAGAGTACTTTTTTTCTTCGAATTAATTAAAACCAAAACTAGCATTAAAAATTGAGAGTTTAAGAATATTTTTTTTATAATGGAACCAATTTGTAATACACTAGGTTTTTCACCGAGAGGCTACTCAACAAACCCAGATAACACAGAATGCAGCATTACTTTTTTTTTAATGTATCTTTTTTCAGGAGGCTTTTTTAATTCTATCCTAAAATTTGATTGTTACTAACAAAAAAAA
>CAKNWT010083962.1:0-20012 GCA_932066315.1 Andricus coriarius | reverse complement strand
TTATTACTTTGAAATCACAATAAAAAAGCATTGATAATATTCACTAACGTTTCGGTGCTCACACAGCACCCTTATCAAGGTAAGAAAACTTAGACCAGGTGGGAACAGCAACGAAGATACGATGCTACCTCCTGGATATCTGAGAACTAAGTGTGGGTATAAAGGCAAATCCTGTATACCTGAGAACTAAGTATGGTTCTAAAGGAAAAACCGTTACGAACATGATTTTACAGGAAACAAGAGAAATTCAAGACACATGAAAATCTATTGCTAAATGTAATTAATCATACTAGAATAACTTTTGTTTAATTTATCCAAATCTGTTTTCAAATTAATAGACAACTTATTTTGTTTTTTAATATAAAGCATTTCCATGAATTCTCTCTTTCTCTCATTACTTTCACTATGTAAAATTTCAACATTATCCCAGTCGAACTCATGGTCAATATCAACAAACAATCTCGTATGTCTAGCGAGAACACTCTTATAACAAATTTCGAGATTCCGCTTTTCATAGTAATTTTTGCAACAGACAATTTGAACATAATTTAAAGAATTTCAAACCCTCAATGTTGAATTTACTGATCAAGGATGTTTCAAATCATGTTAATTTTTTTAAAGTCAAAATTTCCAGAATTAGAAGTGAATTAGAAGTGTGTTTACCACAGGATAAAATCATTGATCTCTTGAAGCATCAGATTTTCCTTGATCGAAGATTTTTAAGCAATGATATAAAACATGAGAACAAACTTTCTGGTTTGATTGATCAACAAACTAATGTTCAAGAGCAAAATGTAAATTTACACAAGATTTTTGAAGAAGAAGATAGGGATCCTTGGTTTGTGAGTTTGGCAGATATTCAAATTTCTGATTCAGTTACAGATATTCTCAGATTAGGTGAAGGTTTTAGTAACCGGAACAAGGTTTTACACTTGTCAAAGAGCTTTGCTGATAAGGAATGTTTGCACATTAGTAGCATTGATCGTAACATTTCTGAAGGTTTCATGGTAACGAAAGGTTTCCTTAAAAACAACCCTGATATAATTTGTATGAATGCTGATAAGGGCAATATTACAGTTTGTATGAAGAAATCAGATTATATTAGGGATATGGAGGATTTGCTTTCCAATCGTGATAACTTTGATTTATTGAGTGAAAAAAGGACTTTTAGGAAAAGATATAAGATGAACTGATATAAATACCAATGACACAGTTCTTGCAAGATGTTATGGTTTGAGAAAGATTCATAAAGAAGGCTATCCTTTGAGAATAGTTATTTCAACTATTAACACTCCCGCGAAATTTGTAGAACAAAACTTTAATTTGATACTCAAAGACTCCATTACAACTTCAACATTCAATATTAAAAATAGCTGGGAATTCCAAAAAATTATTATTAAAAAAACTGTTCCTGATGACCATGCAATAATTTCTTTGTATGTTGTTGCAATGTTTTCAAGTATAACCTTTGAATTGGTTGAACAGGCAATTTTAAATAGATGGGACAATATAAAAACACGTACTCGATTGAGTCAAAAAGAATTTATTAAAGGGATAGCTTTTATTATGAACTCAACTTATTTTAAATTCAATGGATCTTTTTACAGGCAAAAGTTTGGCACTCCCATAGGTTCAGTCATTTCTCCGATTTTAGCAGAAATTGTTATGGAAGATTTGGAGGTCTTTGCTTTCAAGAAGCTAGATTTTATTTTGCCCTTTTACTTTCGTTATGTTGATGACACCTTATTATGTGTTCCTCTAGAAAAGGTACAGGCAGTTATTAATGCTTTTAATGGTTTTCATCCAAAACTTAAATTTACCCATGAAATAGAGAAAAATAATCAAATTAGTTTTTTGGACATAGAAGTAATCAAAGGTCAGGATGGTAATATTATTACCAATTGGTATAAGAAAAGTACATATTCAGGCATAATTTTAAATTTTTTTTCTGCTCATCCTTTTCAAACCAAAATTGCAATAATCAAAAACTTGGTTGACAGAGCTCTAGGTTTGTCCCAGATTTTATTTCACAAAGAGAATTTGAATATTGTTAGGAATCTCTTTTTTCTTAATCATTACCCACGAAAGTTAATTGAGCAACATATCACAATTAGAATTCAACAAATCAAAAACAAACAAAGTAACATTTTATCTACAGATGATCAGAAGGAATTGAGAGAATATAGTTCTTTTAATACTTTTGTTCTTCCTTTTTTGGTCAAATTTAAAAAACTATTGAATTTATGTTACAAAAATGTAATATTCATACCATTTTCCGTATACCATTTAAAATGGATTCAATAATAACTTTTTGTAAAGATCCTTTAGATAAATTTGAAAAAGGTGGTGTTGTTAACAAGATCACTTGCAAGATCTGTAAGATGACTTATGTGGGACAGACTGGCAGACTTCTTAATACTAGGGTGGAGGAACACAAAAGTGATGTTCGTTTGAGACGCTGTTATAAGAGTGTTCTTGCTAGGCATCCGAGAGGGTTTGTTGATATTGACCATGAGTTCGACTGGGATAATGTTGGAATTTTACATAGTGAAAGTAATGAGAGAAAGAGAGAATTCATGGAAATGCTTTATGTGAAAAAACAAAATAAGTTGTTGATTAATATGAAAACAGATTTAGATAAATTAAACAAAAGTTATTCTAGCATGATTAATTACATTTAGCAATAGATTTTCATGTGTCTTGACTTTCTCTTATTTCCTGTTCAATCATGTTCTTAACGGATTTTCCTCGAGACCCATACTTAATTCTTAGGTATACAGGATTTGCCTTTATACCCACACTTAGTTCTCAGGTATCCAGGAGGTAGCATCGTATTTTCCTTGCGGTTCCCACCTGGTCTAAGTTTTCTTACCTTGAGAAGGGTGCTGTGTGAGCACCGAAACGTTGGTGAATATTATCAATGCTTTTTTATTGTGATTTCA
This sequence comes from Andricus coriarius, assembly GCA_932066315.1. NCBI lineage: Eukaryota > Metazoa > Arthropoda > Insecta > Hymenoptera > Cynipidae > Andricus > Andricus coriarius. The sequence continues at coordinate 17,070 of CAKNWT010083962.1, read as the reverse complement.
AAGTAATAAAAATAAAAAAGACGAAAGAAATAAAAAAGAGAAGGAAGGGGATTTGGTTGGTTGCCTTCTCATTTTTCTTTCCTCTTTTTCATTTTTGTCCAAAGAAACAAATTTTTATTCTGCCTTCAGGAATTGCAACAGGAGCATTTTGTGGTGTTTGTTCAAATTTTATCGTTTGATTCTTGGTTTATTTTCAGGAATTTATACATTGACTTGAATCTTGGACGTTAAATGGGATTTTGAATTTGATTTTAATCCAATTTAAGACTCTTAGATTTCAATTATTCTTACAAAGGAAGGTCTTCAGGTGTTCAGCGCCCGTAGGGTTATAACCGGTCAGAAAAGATTCCTTGAGGTACCCACAACAAAGTTCAACCCATCCTAGCCCCTACCTTTTCGACAATTTTAACCTCAACTCTGCATAGTTTTGAATTTTAACCTTTTTTATGCGGTTTTTCACATGCAGTTAAAGCAAATTTTTTAAACGTTCGTTCTCCTTGTTGCAAAATCTTTTCTAGTATTGCATGGATAGGTTATTATTTATGTTTTTGAGAATTCTTTATACGATTCTGATGTGCCTTTTTTATTATAACATCATCTTCATGAAGAATTTAACGTCTGAATTGATCATCTTGTAAATTCTACGATAGTCGATAAATCTAATTTTAACGATATTTCTAACAAAAACCTTGAATGAGAGTTTTTCTTTCATATTTTTCGTGGGCTGTTTGTTACTCAAGCGGAAATAAAATTGACATGCATATATTCATGTACTTCGGAAATGACCCTCCACTTTCCAACAACTGACATGACCCTATTATTTGCAGGCCTGTGTTATCGTAGAATTTAAAAGATGATCAATTAAGACGTCAAATTCTTCATGAAGGTGATGTTATAATCGAAAATTAACATCACAATCGCGTAAAGAATCCTCAAAAACATAAATAATAACCTATCAGCTCAATACTAGAAAAGATTTTGCAACGAGGAGAACGAACGTTAAAAAAATTTGCTTCAACTGCACGTGAAAAACCGCATAAAAAAGGTTAAAATTCAAAACTTTGCAGAGTTGAGGTGGAAAAACATCAAAAAGGTAGGGGCTAGGATGTGTTGAAATTTTTATTCTGGGTACCTCAAGGAATCTTTTCTGACCGGTTATAACCCTCCGGGCGCTGAACACCTGGAGACCTTCCCTTCTTAGTTAACTATGTAAATTTACAAAGGAACATAGAAAAGAGTCATCAGAAAGACTTTTCATAGCATCAGAGAAAAAAGTATTTTGAAAGATATTCTTGGTTAATTCTATAAAAAAATTGAGCCTATTTGTTGAAAAAGAGCCACTCTTAATTTTTGAATCGAAATTGTTTAAATAATCAGTAATTTTTGTAAATTTACAAAGCAACATAGAAAAGAGTCATCGGAAAGAAATTCTTAGTTGACTCCGTACACAAATTGAGCCTCTTCGGTGAAAAATGGTCAAACTCCTCATTTGTTGAAATGATTAATACGTCTTGTAAATTTGGAAAGCATCATAGAAAAAAGTCATCGAAATAATATTATTAGTTAATCCTGCAACAAAATTAAGCCTATTCGTTGAAAAATAGCGAAACTCTGAATTGTTATATGAAAATTCTTTAAATTACTAATAATTATTGTAAATTTACGAAGCAACATAGAAAAGAGTCAACGAAAAGATATTCTTAGTTCATTCTGTAAAAAATTGACCCTATTCGTTGAAAAATTGCCAAATTCTGTATTTGTTTATGAAATTTGTTCAAATAATTGATAATTCTTTGTACATTTACAAAACAACATAGAAAATAGTCATCGGGAAGACAATCTTAGTTGACTCCCTAAATAAATTGGAAAGACTTTTTGGAAATACATACTTTGTTGCTTCCGTAAAAAAAATTGAGTTAAAAAATAGCTAAACTCTCAATTGGCTTATAAAAATAGTTTGAATAATAATTAATACTTGGGAATTTACAAAGTATGACAGAAAAAACTCATCGGAAAGATTTTCTTAGTTAATTCTGTAAAAAATTGAGCCTACTCGTTGAAAATTAACCAAACTATGAATATCTTTCTAAAAATTATTGAAATGATTCATAATTATTGTAAATTTTTTAAGTAACATAGGAAACACTTATTAGAAATAAATTCTTTTTGGTTCCGTAAACAAATTGAGCCAATTCGTTTAAAAAAAAACAAACTCTGAGTTTGTTTGTGGAAATTGTTTAAATAATTAATTGTTCTTGTAAATGCACATAAGAAACATAGAAAAGAGTCATCAGAAAGAATTTTCTTAGCCGCATAGAAAAAAGTAATCGGAATAATATTCTTGGTTAATTCTATAAAAAAATTTAGCCTATTCGTTGAAACAAAATCTGAATTTGCAAAGCAACATAGAAAAGAGTATTCGGAAAGACATTCTTAGTACACCCCGTAACAAAAAATTGTACCTATTCCTCGAAAAATAGCAAAGCCCTCGTCATGTTGATAAACATTGTTCAAATAACTAATAATTCTTGTAAATTTGTAAAGCATAATACAAAAAAGTCATCGGAAAGATATTCTTAGTTGATTTCGTAAAAAAATTGAGCCTATTCATTGAAAAATAGCTAAAAGCCTATTCGCTGTACAATAGCCAAAAGTCTATTCGACGAAAAATGGCCAAGCTCAGAATTTGTTCATGAGAATTGTTTAAATAATCGATAATGATTACACCTGCCAAATATCGTAGGAAAAAATCATCGAAAAGTTAAAAATATGCAAACTCTGAATTTGTTTATAAAAATTGTTTAAATAATTAATAATTCTTGGGAATTTACCAAGCATCATAGAAAAAAGTCATCGAAAATATATTCTTAGTTGACTCGGTTTTCTTTAAAGATACAGTAGCCAAGGATGAACACATTTTTTTAATTTTCTAAACTTTTTAAATTCTAAAAATAATTATAATTTTAATGTTTTCTAACAAAAATATAACAGGATGAATTCATATTTTCAATTGCTTAAGATTGCAATAATAGTTACAATTAGAAGGATGTCATTTTCTTTGAAAATGTAAATGAAAGTAAAATAAAATAAGTTTCTAAATATTCATAATTTGTATTGTTTATTATTCTAGTACAACACATTATTTTCAAGAAAAAAAACAACTGAAGCTACATAATATTGAAAAGAAAAATTAAGAAATGAGGCAAAATATTAATTAAAATTGTAATTTGTTCTTTAAAAATAATTAGTCCAGGATTATATCATATTTTCCATTGTTTAAGATTTAAAAAATAGCCTAATTTTAAAGAAGTCATAGTCGTCGAGAATGTAACTAAAATAAAAAACAACTTGGTGTTGAAATTTTAAACCTTTTTTAATTTTCTTGTACGCTATATAAATATTGAAAAAATTTTAAAAAAGGGCACAAGATATATTTTTTTGTATTGTATTTTATTACTCTCCCTTTTACGGGTTTGAGGGCTCCGTTCCCTTTACATCTTATAAAATTTCATTTAACCACTAAGCCTTATGCTTATCTTAACCTACGATCGCTTCGCCTTCTTATTACTTACAAGTTCTTAAATATTATCTTACTATTAGGTATTATCTATAGCAAGTGCGCGAGACCTTCCAGGGCTTCCATTTCCTCTTACCATTACTCTTCAAGCTTTTCCAAGTCACGCAACACTAATTTTTCTTATACATATATATTTCAATTTTGGTTTTCTCCTCCCCCATGCATTCTCTCTTCCCTTTTCTCTTCTAAGCTCTTCATCCACTTTTCTCCTTGCCAACAAACGCTCAGTATCCACCTAACTTTATCTACCACGTTCTTTCACCCTTCCTCTTCCCCTGTACATCTCACCAACACGTGCTTCCACGATTCCCCTTCATATCCACACACTCTAACCATTTTTATTTCTTCACTCATCCATCATTTACACTCACTCATGCCTTCTCCCATTCTGAAACGTATCATCCTGGACCACTTGCACTCCTTTTTCAATTTGCCTATATATTCTGGGACCCCTTCCATCTTGACGAATCTATACCATTTATTATATTTTGACTCCATAATCTTTTCCCACCTCTTATCTTCCTGCTTCTTACTCATTTCCCCCTCTACTACCTGCCCATCCCTCCCCTCGTCACACATTCTCCATTCCCTTCTAACTTTCCATATCTCCTCCTCCCATCTTGAATGTCCCGTGTTACCTCTCCTCTCTCTATTTAGTATTTCCTGCAGGCATAATTGTGCAACTTTGCTACCCTTAACCCCTGTTAAGTTTCTCTTCGAAATTCCAGAGCCTTTTCCTCTGCCTTATCACTAATTTCTCTCCCCCTGTTTCTTCCCTCAACATATAACCTGGTAAGTTCCAGCTAACCCCCATAACCCATCTCAGAAATCTCTCTTGCATGTTTTCTACCTTTTTGTACTCCTTCCACTCCCAAATTTCCACTCCATAACACATCACTGATCATAACAGTGAATCAAACAGCCATACTCTCATCTTCCAGTCCTCTTTGAATCTTCTTTTTCCAATCATCCACACTTGACCTATCACCTCACTCGCGATTTCCATCCTTTTCTTCACCTGAAGATCATTTCCACCACCCGCTTCGAACCAGAATCCCAAATAACAAAAATTCCTCTACGATTTCCACCATTTCCCCATTTATCTTCCATCCATACTTTACTTCATTCTTTCTCTTCCTGAAACATACAATCTTCGTCTTCGTCACATTAATTGTCAGGTCCTTCTCTCTCAAATACCCTTCGAATCCTTTCATTAGTAAGTTCATTCCACTTTCATTATCCGCCAGAAACACCACATCGTCCGCATACGCTAACGAGTATATTCTTTTATTTCCTAGAACTGTACCCCGTTTACCTTTCATTTCCATTTTCTCTTCTAGGTCTGCTAACAATATGCTAAACAACAAGGGCCTTGACGTGCACCCTTGCCTGAGACCCTTCCCTGTCCAGAACTCCTCTCCATTCTGTTCCCCGATCCTCACCCTTGTCTTAGTCACCGTAAAGACCTCTTGTATCCTCACAGTCAGCTCTTCATCCACCTCCCTTTCTTTCATTGCCTTCCACAAAACTTTCCTATTCACCGAGTCGAAAGCTGCCTTAAAATCTACAAAGAGTGCAACCAGTTTTCCTTTTTCCTGTCCCACGTTCCTGTTGACTAGATAATTTAGAACGAAAATGGCGTCCACTGTCCTACCCTCCTAGTCCACCTGTTTGTGTTTCAATTTTCCATACCCCCTTTCTTTCTTCCCTTTACTTTCTCTTTCTTCGTCTCTTGCATCTGCCACATATATCCCTTGAGTAACTTCCTCTCCACCATCCTCCAATCCATCTCATCTACCCAGGTTTCACTCAACATCACTACATCCCATTTCTTTACCTCTTCCCAGAATCCTTCATTTTTATTCATCAGCCCTGATACATTCCAAAACGCTACTCTCACTTCCTTCTTCCTTTCTCCCTAGTCTCCGCTTCTACCCCCCCTATAAACTTCACTCAATTTTTCTTTCTCATCATCCCATATCCACACATTCCCATTTATCCACATCCGGTCTTTCCATATCCACACTGTGTTCCCTTTCACTGTTTCACTCCATGCTCTCTGTTTCATCATCCACGTTCTTCTTCTTTCATTCTACGTCATATCCTCCTCTATCCTTTCTTCCCTTCCATATAAAGCTTTCTTTTTTCTCAAGATATCAACTTTTTCTTCCTCACTTCTCACTTTTACTATATACACGCGATTTACCTTCATTCTTCCGTCCCACTCCATTTAGCTCTCTTCCACGTGCACTTTTGCTCCAATTTCCCCCATCAACTTTTCCACTTCTTCTCTTCATGGTTCATTATCCACTTTCATTCCTCTAATTACTATATTTCTACTTCGTTTCGTCTTCTCTTCTACTTCAATTTTCCTTTCTAACTCTCTCAATCTTGTTTTCATTCTCAGATTTTCTAGGATAACGTTCTCATTCACTTCTTTTATTCTCTCTCCTTTTCTTACCCCTTCATCTACATTCTTTATATCATCAGATTTCCATTCTAGCGTTCTCACTCTTTCTTCTCACTTCTCTACATCAGACTTTTTCTCTTTCCACGCATCCTTTGCTTTTTCTCGATATCCTCCAACTGCTTCCTAACCTTATTTTTTTCTTTCCGCCAAACCAGATCCCATTCCTCTCACATCTTTCTAACTTTCCTCCCAAACCTCATCCCCTCGGGTTTGCATACCATTCAGACTTCGGTTCGTTTCCTCTCTAAACCCTTTAATGAGATTTTCTAAACTCTTTAGATCGACTTTCCCCTTTACCTTATTCCTCTCCGGTGGAGACTTTTTCTTAAACTTTCTCCGCAACTTTTCTTCTCCCTGCTCATTCCCCTCTTCTTCCTTTGATCTTTTACTGTTTTCCGTCTTGTCCCCCTGATCTCTTTTATCCGTAAACCCTCCGCCCTGTCTGCATTTGTCAACAAGTTGTCTAGATCCTAAGCTACTAGATCTGGATCTATCAAGCAGTTTCGATTCCACGGCCTACCTCGAGTCCTTCTGTCAGCTAGTCCCCCTTCTTTCTCTCCCCACTCCAAGTTCCCTGGCTGGACCCAACTGGGCTCCTTAATAGAAACATGCTGTCCTACCTTACCGATCTGCCGTCCTCTATCTTCTCTCTCACTTTTCCGTCCTCGGCAAACTAACCTCCAAATTATCACTTTCAAGTATCCCCTTAACCATTTCAACCTTACAAAACAGCTCCCCCACACTACCACACACTCCATTCACTACACTCACCTCCCTTACCACCTGTCACCTCAATCACACCTCCACGCCTGTCAGCAAAACCAAAAAAGATAGAAAAGAACCCCAGCCGAATTCTGTACGATCGCAGTAACTTATCAGTATAAATCTTTTCATCGATAATGTAAACAGATGTGATAAGCGTCGTGACTCGACGCACTCAGTCTCGGATCTACGACAGAACACTCACACTGATACAACACATATACAGCAGAACTGGGAACGTCACTTTATGGAAAGCAAGTAACGACGACGAGCGATTACCTACCTCCTTTCAAATATAGGATTCTATTTTGGAATTTTACAATTAATATTCATTATTAAATACTAAATGCAAACGACGACTATAAGTAAGATGAAAATTCAACACTTTATTCCAAATTACAAAAATGGTAAATCTCTTCGAGGTGCTTAATACTTGTATACGAACCTGAAAGATTAGGGAAGTATTCCGGGCGACTGCGACTCCACTGTATATTTACCCAACTGTTGAATAATGTCTAACGTAGCAAAAATGAAAATCTCTTCCACGATGTATATACTTTCATACAATTTGGAAGAAGTAATAACATATCCAAAATGAATTTTTCTCTAGAATTAATTTTAAACTTTACCAAACTTTCGAGTAAATAATACATTTTTGACTTAGAAAGATTCACAGAAATTTGTCATTCTATAACGGATTTTAAGGGAATCATTAACATTGCATAATTTAAAGTTTACCTTAGTTTATATTTGCAAAGTTTACTTAACTAACATGAAACTTTATCAAATTTTTTCACAATGTATGACAGAATAGTTTTGAATAATTGCACCACGTGCATTAATGTTTACTTTTGAAAACCTTTCCTGTACATTTGGAATATTTTTTCTGCGTTATTCGAGTTTATCAAACTGCCATGTAATCTTCAACATTTCGCACGTCACAAATTATTATAATAATGTCAAACGTTCTCCTTTTGGTCCATATATCACAATTTTACTCGAAAGTTTGGTCAAGTTTCCTAACCAAATTTTCTCCGTGTATCCTAGAACGGTATTGTCTCTCTCGTAATAGCTCTTTGCCTAATTATTCAATTAAATCCGGATCTTTTGGTACGACAAAAAAGTGAATATTTTCTTCAATATGGTCTCAGCCTGATTTGCAACTACTATCGGTGAGAAAAATTATAGGCAGCGATATTTATTTGACCCTTCATAAAATGGGCCATACTCTGTTACTCAAGGGTTTTTGGGGTCGCTTATTATGAATCCGATGTCCAAAATTACGAAAACGAAATGGCGGATCCAATATTGCCGCCGAGTATGGAAAATAAACTTTTGATTTTTTTCAAAATTGGTATAAGGGGGTTTTGATATCGGTGATTACGAATCCAATGTCGGCCAAATTGTATCCGCCAATTCATTTTTTTTTAATTTTTGACATCGGATTCGTAATAAGCAAGCTCAAAAACGTTCTTATACCAATTAAAAAAAAAAAGACATTTATTTAACATACTCGTCCGCCATATTAGAACCGCCATTTTGTTTTCGGAATTTTTTACATTGGGTTCGTAATCAGCGACCTCAAAAACGTGCGAGTAACAGAATTTGGCCCATTTTATAAACATTTTATACTTTTGGCCAGCTTTTCGGGATTTGGTCCCACTGTACACTGTGCGCCGCGGCCGCCAAAGAAAAATCCGAGTCAAGAACAAAGTTGCAAAAAGAAGCAGTCAATCTTTACATATGTGCTAGAATAGGTTTCTATTGGCACATTAAAAAAAATAACTCGGTGGCCACTGGTGGTCAAAATTACTTCTGAATTTTTTTTAAAACGATTGCTTGTCGACTAACGTGAAAAATAAAAACCACATGTTACCTTAATAGGAGCGTACGTTATATTTTTCGGTCTTACGATCAAATTGAATGAAAAAGACTAGGATTATTCCGAGTCAACACTTTAATCATAAAAAAGTTATAATCTTCTAACTATTACTTATATTATCACTATCGCTATTTCTTCGTCCGTCGTTTGACTATTGCGGTTCGCTCTTAATTTTAAAAATGTGACTTTTTAATTATTGGGAGCCTCTTTTGTTTTTTGAGGTTTTCCCAATTAAAATTTCGGAAACCGTTTAAATTTTTTTTTCATCTGACCACAATTTTTAATACAAAATTGTTTTTTTTTGGTTAAATAAAATTTATTATTTATAATTGGTCTATGACATTGTTATTCTTTTTTAATGAGTTAAAAGAAATGTATAACATTTTTATTAGGTATAATTTGCCTGAGGATGACCGACACATTGAGTTCGAAACGTTGCAAGATTGTAACTTTTTTATGATTAAAGCAGACATGTGGTCCCTTCGGGACCACATGTTCCGCTTCCACCTCTTATTCTCCTGGAGAGCGGAGACGCACTCTGTGACGTACGCTGCACCGTAGATACGAAATATCTATTGTGGTGCTTGGGGGCGACTGACTTTTTAACATAAAATTTTAATAGTAACTAAAGTCTTAAATATTTTATTGCAGTATGTTTACATTTCTTTTCAATGAATGTAATTCAAAAGAGAAGTTCACAAAGTGGAAGAGATTCCATACTCAAACGTGTAAATCGGTTTACTTCTACAGAACTCAAAAGATAACAAACAATTTATCTCGACTTGGACAGCACAGAATGTTGCGCCCAAGAGCATTTTAGAAATACCTGGGCCCTCTAGATCGCTTTCCAGAGGTCTATAACAATCAGTGAGACAATCCCAACCTTCAAAGCTAATTTAAAAAAATAAAATCTTTTTGCTTTCAAACATATTTTAGGTATTTTGAACCACTGTGCGGCAGCAGAAAAGGCAGCCCCGATGGTTTTTAAAACTTACATTCCAACAAAAAAAATGTCCAAAAATATTGCGATTTTCACGAAAAAAGAAGAATCACATCCTTCCGGGAGATTTTAAATAATTACAGAGCCTATCTGTTACAGTTTGGAGTTTGAATCGCTTTGATATCTTCATTAGAACTGAAGATAGTATAGTTGTACATTTTTTAAAGCCAGCTGTCTAAAATTGTCTCGTCGATAGTAGGAGCTATACACTTACGGTCCATGGTTTCCATACTTATTATTTTACACTCACTCACTAAAAAATATAGAATCTTCACCGTGCTGCACATTTTTTGACTTTTTTATGATTTTCTCCGATAAAACCCATTTATTTAATTATTTATAACCTTCGCTCATGCAAGGCAATACAAAAGTCAGCTGTCCTGATCGGAGCGCAATTTTTTTGATTATTTCATTGACCGTAGGCTAAAAAAATCAGACAAGTGGAGGCGATGCATAGGATGGGTCAGTACCTTTCGAGCACCCCTCGAAAGAAGATGTGCACCTGGCCTTTGGCGAATTTTCCACAGTGCCAAAATGTGGGAAGAGAAATAGGCAATAAAAGATTGCCAGTTCATTTTCCACAAGGAATTCAGCAAAACCAATTTAAGAGATAGTTTCTAGATACCCTCCAAGACCGTCGCCACAATCACACTCAATCTAGTGGTACACGCCATTCGAAGAGTGTTGACGAATATCTCATCAGCTAATTAACTCAAGGATGTCATCCATATTGGCCTACGAGGAAAGTTGCAATCTCAGCTTTTAACACCAATCTAACCGCTATCCATCTTGCGATAAAGGATGATGAGAGGATTGCAAACTAATGACTATGAAGGATCGTTAACATCAAGAACATCAAGGACTACCTACTGTGTCCTGGTTTATTTCGCATCTAGGAAACTTCAGCACATCATACGTGCGAGATGCAGCTCCTGCCTAATTCTGCAGTAACATTATTTAAGTTGTGATATCCAAGTGTTATACGATCGTCATTCAAACTATAAGGTTATTTCTTCACCTAACTGTTGCGTTTATTCGGAATGTAAGGAAATTACTACAGCATTGACTTGTTTAAATAAACCCACTGTACAGCTTCATATAAAAGAACTAAATGTGATCCGAATTTCACTCGGATGCATCCTGAGGACTATCCAAGTAACCCTTTATGACTAGAGCCGGCGTATAATCTATAGAGACACTCATTATCGATTATCCAATTTATTCACTACGAAACGAATCATCGAAGCAGGCACTGCAACATGTCCGAAACTTGATGCATCCCTCTATGGGATCAACTATCAACATTCTACAGTAGGGTTGTGTTGTGTTAATCAAAAGGAAACTAAGTCCCTCAGAAAGTGTCAATGTAAAATAAGTAGTATAGGAAATGCCTCTCAACTCATAAACTACATACAAAGAGAATATAGAGATGTATGCATCTACGAAAAGTAAAAATTCCTAAACAAGCACTGTCTTGTCACAAAACTTAATTTTAAACTAAATTGAGGAATTTAACTCTATAGATGGTACTCATAGGAACCTTATCCACAAGCCCTCGATACACGGTATACGAGCTGTGATATTTTCATGACTACGAGACGAAAATTTTTCTAGATATCATAAGAACCTGAAAACACTCTCATACCCACGCATATCTATAAAAAATATATACTTTTGATCGCCATATTGGCTCCGCCGTTTTTAATTCTTGATTTGTGACAACAGATTCTACATCAAGGACCTGAAAAATCTTCTTATACCAACTGTCATGCAAATATATAAAAAAATCCGTCTTGGCCGCCATATTAGCTACGCTATTTTTTTACTCTTGATTCTTTACACCACGTTTGGCATGAGCGACATAAAACCCCATTCGTGCCAAGTATTATGCAAATATATTTACAAAAATTAAGCATCAAATTAATAATCAAATATATATATATAATCAAATATAAATAAGAATAATTAATAATCAAATTAATCAAGTGGGTCTGAAAGTTCTGATTGGAAGTGTACATCGTTTGAAAACTAAAGATCATCACTAAGAATAATTGAAGAGAATTTAATGAAAACCTACGTTCAAGTGGTTGAGGCTCATCGCGATTGATTTTCAACAGCCTTTTATAAATCTTTATAAGATTTTTTGCATTTTTGTAATGTGCTTATTCCAAGTTCTGTCTCAGGCAAGAATGGCGAACGCCAAAAAACAGCCGTCTGCATACTCTTGAACAAACCTCTCGCGGAAGAAAGGAGATGTGCACCAGTGCACTGTGCATTTCCATTTAAGAGTGGGTATTGTAAATGCCCGAACTTGACACTTACGGAGCAGTGACTTATGTCAAAACTCAAGGCAGTTTCTACAGCGAGTTGGGACTCCTTACTATTACTTTTTATTTCTTACTGGATTGGAATAAAATCGGTAACGAAGAAGCTACCGATTAAAAATGTAAATAATCGAAAAACAATTCAGGCTTGAAATTGACGGTAAAAATCTCATTTATTTAGAATGTGTTACAGCGTACAAATTACACAACTAATTATAAATAACTACCAATGTGTACATTCAATTTGGATTGGGTTTGCGGGATTATACGACAAATATGCTGTTTAAGATTCTGAATTTCTTTGCACACCGCCCTAAAATAACTTATGATACTCTGGGACTTGAATTCTGATTCCGAATATTATTGCAGTAGTGCATAGCGCATTGTCATTAAATGATAAGTATATAACGGCGTTACTTATATTGAAAATTAATAAAGTACTTTGTTTCAATTATTAATCAACTATTCAGATTATTTTAAAAAGAAAGAAATAATTAAATTACTTCTGTCAACGCTTCACAATTGAAATTCCGTACACTATGAATTAATATTATTTAATTACTGCTAAATGCATGACTAGGACAGTCCCTTATCTCGATGTATACACGTTCTTACATTTAGCATATTATGACATAAATATTTTTATATATTCAATCAAAAGTAGCACCACTTGCCGAGAATCGCATCCTTGATGGCTGATATGTATTGTGCAGGGACCCAATATATCCAGTACCTCGATGCCTCTGTAGGACCTAGTTGAATGGCCTGTTTAGAAATGATGCCAAAATTAAACAGCGATAAAAGACGAATCTAAAATATGTGCAGAATCATTTAACCATTAGTAACAATGGGCATTATTCGTACAATATTATGTAAAAATATTCAAATAAATAAATATAGGGCAAACAACCACCGCAGGGTCCCATTGGGAGCAACTGCCACCCATGAAAATGAGGCGAAACCCTAGTGTGTCTTGAGGACACGCAGCGACATAAGGATGACAGTCCTCTCCATCTATTGCGCAAGTGCCTGGGCATGATTTTGGCACGCGGGTATGGCTTTGAGGTTACAAACCAGTGATAGCTTTGCACCTCTGAGAGTAACGATCACAAGAAGATTGTAGTAAAGCACTCTTAGGGCCGCGTTGTGCCTATAGAGATACAACGGTCACGCGTGAGAGGGACACCTGGACAGTATCTGTTCTAGGTACTCACCGTGTGCATGACCCGCTCTGCAACTATCGCTGGGAAATTCTTAACGTAAAATGCGGTCACGGTTATCTTAAGGTAGAAATGACACCATCCTGGCATGCGAAAATGAAACCCTTTGTACCTTAATTCTGATGCAGGAAAGAACAAGCTCGCTTCAGATTAATCTTGGCACACTTGTCCTGTTCAAAGTCCATACCAATCTCTCTGGTGTACTCGTCGACTTTTTAATGCACTGTGAAGCTAGCTTGCACTAGAAACGTAGATCTTCAGGTTACCCAAATAAAATAAATGACTGAAATTATGCTTGCGATGATTAGCATCGCCGCAAAGGTATCCAGGAGAGTTGCGTAGTGCGAGAGACAGTGGCAGAAGTGTGATGCAAAAGAGGAGAGGGCTCATGGTGTCGCCCTGAAAGGCGACCATCTGGAAGGTAACGCTGTTCATTGACACACGATAATTTCCAGATGAGATAGCGAATCTTGTTTTCCAAAGAGGTATCAATCTGTCTATGCATCTCACTATGCGTAGACGAACCTTCCAGCTTTCCAACAGACAGATGGTAAATCTACGAGAGGTTGAATCGAAAGCTTTCCGGTAGTCAATACAGGCCATCGGCAGCAGCCGATTCGTCCACTCAGTGTGAGAGTTTTGCAGGTTCATCGTCGTGTTTTCATCTAAATTATTTTCAGCACCCGAACTCTAGGGTGATCAGCACTGTTTACAGACCTATTGTCGGTTGCTCTGCGCGTTTGATTGTTTCGAACCGCATCTACAACTGAGTTTGGTTTCGATTCCTACGGATTCGAGCCGATGAGCCTATGACAAAGCAACCGAATGCTTCCTCCGGTTGCGGATAGAGGGTTCCTGTACCAAGGGTTTTCGGTTGAATATTGTTACAATAATTCATTAGTAGTTGCGGACAATTGTCAAGGGGTGGTCCCGAAGGGAAACCCCAAGCCAAGGCGTAAGCAAGCGTGCCAAAGGCTGCATGGTAACAGGGAGTGGTGGTTCAGCCAGTGCTCATGGAATTTCGGAGGATCTACCAGAGTAGTGCGGTTCAAAACAATCGAACGCGCAGGGCTCCGAACAATGGGTCGGACAACAATGCCGACTATCCTACATTCTTAGGAGCCAATCAAGACAGAGTGCGTACTATGCGTGGCAACATCTTAATAGTTTTGAGTGGACAGATCGACTGAGGGACGACCTGCTAAGGTTCTACGATACCAGTATGGCCCCTAAGCGAAAAGGTTACATGGCGCAATTGTATGCTCTGTGGATCGAGAAACGCCTACAGAGATGACACTGTGACCAACAGGGGGCAGGCATCCAGTAGAGGAAGATCGATGCTTTAGGACGATGCTTGATAGTCCGGCCTCTGGACTATCAATTGTAGTGTGTATGATGCAGTCAGAACTTTGGCGGATGCGAACCATAAAACAATGTCAACGGCTGATCCTGAGACAAAAAGACGAATGCATTAACTCAGCACAAAGCTAGGCTGGACAAGACAGTACGCCACCCGCATTCAGTGTGTGATTGACTACATAACATCTGGTAGGAATTTTTCTGCCCGAGTTATTTTGGGTACAACACGAGGGGGGCGTATAGTTAATTCGGGCAAAAAAAGGCACATTTTCAAGAATCTTTTTAAGCGATATAGGTAATTTTGGTTTATTTCTTTAATCAGTACATAATAATAGAAAATCTGAATCATATTCTCACTAATTTTCACTGCACAATATTAATAAATAGGCCGTTGGCAGCAAATCTCCGAAGGCGCCTCGAAAAAAAGTTACTTTGCGGTGACGGTTCTAACTGACCACTGGATCATCCGAAATCAAAAAATTAATGTGCGTTAGTCAGGTGAGATGTTTCTCGAGGTAACATGGCTCTCCTAATTAATTTTTTTTTTTAACACTTTCAAGTCAATACGCGTTTTTTTCTTAGAAATCAACGCATTTGTTATGGTAAGATTAATAATAATAATAATATTTTAAAAAAACTCGACCATGTTACCCCATGAATTATGTATAGAAATAGTATACCAAATTTCAAAAGGATCCATGCAGTAGATTTTGAGCTACAACCGTCACTGACTTTGAAAACGTGGTTTCGAGAAAAACGCGTTTAATGTTTTAAACATGAAAAAATCCAAAAATGTATCTTTTTATATTTACAACGAATCTTCGATGCCAGGTCCGTACATACTGAATGTGTAAAGGTTTTCTTATACCTGTGTAATGATTCACCGACAAATTAAGCAATATAGGGCGTGTCATGCACACTCCGATCATCTAGGACACATACTATCTAGTTGTCCACTTCATGCGGGAACGTGTTACATCAAAAGGCATAATGCGGCACTAATAGTGCTTTACCACCATCTCTGTCACTCTTACGGCATTAGCCCTAATACCGCTCCGCCAGACGCTCCTAGGGAAATAGAGTCAGTTGTCGAAAATGAGAAGTGCCGCATATACTGGAACTTCATATTCTCGACAATTGTTCCTGTTGCGCACTCGAGTTCCGACGGTTATACCCGGAATTTTCTGTTAAGCTAATCGTCCTGATCTTCGGCGCTCTTGGAGATGCCAAGCTTTCACTGCTTATATATAATTAAGTCTGTCATAAGGACAACCGCAGGATTTCGCTGGGAGCTGGTGCTAATCTGAAAAATTGCACCCGCTCCCAGCGAAATCGCGGTAAAATTTCAGCCGTAACCACGTCTCACGACCGTGAGATAGGTGGTTGCAGTCTGCGACGAATTCAATAAGATGATCCGGCAAAAGTCTCGTGCACCCTAAGGACACGGAGCGACTCAAGGACGACCGCCTTCTGCATTTTCCCCGCAAGTGTCTTAGCATTTTCTTGACACGCAGGGAAGCTTTTCAGGCTATTAACCAGTGAAACCTTGGCATCTCCAAGAGCGCCGATGATCAAGACGATTAGCTTAACAGAATATTCCGGGTATAGCCGCCGCAACTCCCTTATAAGTTCTTTATACCTCTCTTTCTTTTCATTCTCCTTGGCTATGATGTTTTTGTCAGCTGGTGCCGAAAATTCGATAACGAACATGGTTCGTTTCTCGAAGTCAAGAAGGACTATGTCAGGTCTCGAGTGCGCAACAGAAACAATTGTCGAGAATATGAAGTTCCAGTATATCCGACACTTCTCATTCTCGACAATTGATTCGATTTCCCTAGGAGCGTTTAGCGGAGCGGTATTTGGGCTGATGCCGTAAGAGTGACAGAGATGGTAATAAAGCACTCTTAGTGCCGCATTGTGCCTTTGGATGTAGGTCGTTCCGGCATGAGTTGGACAACCAGATAGTATGTGTCCTAGATGCTCGGGGTGTGCATGACACGCTCTGCAGCTATCATCGGGAATGTCTTGGCTCAAAATGTGGCGACGGTATGCTAGAGTGGAAATGACCCCGTCTTGGCATGCCAAAATGAAAACCTCCGTGCCCGACTTCAATCCGGGTGATTTAAGGAAAGCAAACGTTAGCTCATACGACATCGACAGATCCTCCACATTTCTGTGGAAGATGCCATGCATCTTCTTCTCGAGGAGCTGTTCACGGAAGTTTTTCTCCTGTGCTTTCTTAATCTGGGCCTTCAGGCGTGAGTACTCGAGATGCATAAGATTTGATGCACCTTGCTCATCCCTGATATTGAAGTCAAGGCCGAGTGTTTCAGCAGCCTCCTCCGCTGCTTTGTAGAGAAACGCCCCTTTGCCCACTTCTTCGTGTTTCCTGACCATTTTAAGAAGAGGGTCCTGTCCATTTGCGACTATATGTGCTGTACCCAAAATAATCCTGTTGTGAAGACATTCAAGATTT
>CAKNWT010083805.1:0-13541 GCA_932066315.1 Andricus coriarius | reverse complement strand
CAAAAAGATTAATTTTCTACCAAAAAAGACGATTTTTCAACAAAATACATGAATTTTTAACGAAATATTTGATTTTTTAACAACAAATATCAGTTTTCAACATGAAAATTCAATTTTTCAGTTGTTATATTCGGTTAAAAAAATTAATTTTCAATCAAGCTTATACATTTTCAACTAAAATTATGAATCATTTACTGGAATAATTTAATTTTCAACTAAAAATTGTAATTTTTCAACCAGAAATTGGATGGTTCAATTTTAAATTTTTTATTATGTTCAACTAAAGAGATGACTTTTTAACTACAATGTTAGAATATTCAATTGGAATAATTACATTTTCAGTAAAAAAAAATGATTTTTTGTTAAAAAAAAAATAATTTTCAACAAAATGGCTCACTTTTCAACCAAAGAGAGAACTTTTTAATTGGAATGATGAATCTTGAAACAACAAAAATTAATGTTCAACAAAAAAGTTTAACATTCAACTGACAAAATTAAATTTGTACTCCAAAAAAGAAGAATTCTAAACGAAAAATCAAGTAGTTTTTATCTGAACCAAAAAAGTTAATTTTTAATCAGAAACAGTTGAATTTTACAACAAACAAACTACTATTCGACATGAGTTTAATTTTCCAATTAAAAAAAATTGTTCATTCGTCAACGGAGAGAAACAATTGCAAACAAGCTGTTGAATTTTCAAGCAAAGAGATGAATAATTGAATTTTCAACTAAAAACTATCAATTATCAAATATAATAGTTCAATTTTTACCTTAAAACATTAAATAAACTTAATTAAAATGCTGGCTCTTTAAAGTATGTAGATACTTTTATTTTAACTTGTCCGAAGTTTACCAATACGGTGGTTCAAAAAAGGCTTTTTTTAACACAAACGAGTTTTTAATTCTGTTTAAAATGTAGGTTAAATAATCATTTTTGTCGCTTAGGAAAACTGGATCTGATGATTATAAGTGCTAAAACAAAAGTGATAAGTTTGAAACATGAAAAAAGATTTAAAAATCATCGATACAATGATTTTATGACAACCCGTTTTTTTTATTTTGAACAAATGATTAAACTTTTAATAAAAATCTCATTTTATTTTCTATCAAAGATTGTATACAATAACAATAATTTCAATATTTTAATTTCTGAGGACGCTGTTATTCTACCTGATTTCACGAGTTCACATTTTGGCCGCACTGCAAAAATAGATGGTGTGTTGCAGCGCAGCGGATCCCAATACCGTTTCAATTTTAAATATTGCATCGTTCATACACAATTATTAATAATACAAGTGTATAAACTTAGCATATAGATTATGAAAACATTATCGTTTCTCAATTAAAACTCAAAAACCAACGGAGAGTATTAAAAAAAAATTTTTATTATGTTTCCATAGCAATCTATTACTACTCATTGAATTAGTAAGTCGGCACTACTAAGCAGATTAGTAGAATACCCTTACTAATTCATTTAGTAACATAAATCTTACCATTTCATTTAGTAGAAACTGATAAAATTACTAATTTAACAGACAGATACAATGCTACTAATTGCATTAGTAAAATTTCTACTAAATTCGGATTTAGAGAGTAGGAAATTTTTTCCCATGCGCGCTGAACATTTAAAAAATATTAAAGAAAGAAGAGATTGATGAAAAAAGAGACTTAAACATATGATTACGTAATCACTCAAACAATACCCCCTCACCCCATGTAATCATTCGAAATCGTACACATGATGATCACGATGATGATTAGCCCCGCTATGATGATTACGTAATATATGGATGGCCCCTAAGGATGTTTTTTTTTAATTTTATACCCTCTCCCCCATATTTTAACGATTCTTAAGACTTTTTTAGCCTCTCCTTTCCCCTTATTACATAACATTTTATATTTTGTACTCAATTATTAAAAATATATCAATTATTTTCACCGTAAACGAGATTTCAAGAGATTTCAAAACATTTGAAAATTTTTCAAAATTGTCTAGGTATTTCATGAGATCTCAAGAAATTTTACAGGATTTCAAATTATTTTAAAAGATACTAAGGGATTTTGAGGATTTAGAAGCGCTTTCCGCGGAATTCAAAGGATTTTAAGAGATTTTAAGGATTTTCACATATTTCGAAATATTTAAAAATAAGTCACGGGATTTTAAATAGTTCAGGCATCTGGTAATTTGGTTCCCGAAAAAATCCCACATCCAATGTTTTTAATTTGAAAGTTTCGTTAAGGGGTCCCTTTTGACATACCAAAAATTGTAGAACAAATCAATTGCCTAACCGGGTTTTTTTTTTATAAAAAGTTACAAAAGTAACTTTTGCGTGGACTAAAAATTCCCATTGCATTTGAGAGCAAAATATCCAACAGAAAAAAGAAAGAGGACAAAATTATGAGAAAAGGATCCCGCACAAAATACATGGTAAAAAGGTCCCGGTGGAATTTTCTATGTTTGTGATATTTTTTAGTTTATGATTTCCTGATAAAAAAATCCTTATGGCAAAAACTCAAATTATGGACAGTTTTTGCGCTACGACGATTTAAAAGTAAGATTTGGGTACATATTTTTACCTGTGGAGTGTAATATATCACAGACTTTTTTCCACCCTTTGCATTGCTTTTGTGTAAGCTTATGCAGAAAAAGAATTGTACGGATGAACAATGCGCTGTAATCGCGCTGGAAGTGATAAGCTCTAAGCGTACGGGCAATGCGCTAAGCGCTTGAAAACCGCACAAAGCGTTCATATAATTGCATGTTATCGAGCTTCGAACGGGGAATTCGTTTTCTATTATCAACAGGCGTTTGGTTGTCTGAATCGGTGAACAAATAGCTAATTCACAAACGCATGACAGGCGCTACGTGCCATTAAAAGATTGCATCCCAAGTTTGTCGCAAAGCGCTGAAGTTGAATGGCCAGACAAAAAAATCGATGCCCAGCGTTGCAATTTGGCACTGATCAACCAGTTTATGTCCAGCACTCTAAACTACCTTTTAAAAAATTCTCCTTTCGTACCAACGCTTCCATCCTACCTTCAACGCTAATCGTTTAAGAAAAGCAGTCAGACAACATAATAAACTCCCAGCTTTGATGCCCGGCTTTGATTCGCCAGTTTAAGTCAAGCAGTCTAAAACAATGTATAAGGAATGCTTATCTCATTCCAACGCTCCGACTTTAACTCCAACGCTACGCGTTTAAGAAATCACCCAAACAACAAAATCAACTCCCAGTATTGCAATTTGGCACTGATCAACCAGTTTATGTCAAGCACCCTAAAGTACCTTTCACAGAATTCTCCTGTTGTGCCAACGCTTTCATCCTACCTTCAACGCTAAGCATTTAAGAGTCACTCATCAAGGTCTCCAGCAACCACCCCAGGTGGTATTTATTTATGATTACGAAAACAGCACCACTAGTGGTTGGTTCTCTGATCCACGTACATACTTACCTTTTACGCTTAGCGTTAGAGTTTAAGTCGGATCATAGGAACGAGATAAGTATTCCTTATGAGGTGTTTTAGACTAATTGTCTTAAAATGGCTAATCCGAGCCAAACAGCAACGCTGGGAGTTGATTTTGTTGTCTGGATGCTTTCTTAAACACTTAGAGTTGGAGTTAAATTCGGAGCGCTTGAACGAGATAGGCATTCCTTAGAAAGTGTTTTAGACTGCTTGACTTAAACTGGCGAATCAAAGCCGAGCAGCAACGCTGGGAGTGTATTATTTTGTCTGAGTGCTTTTTTTAAACGCTTAGCGTTGAAGGTAGGATGGAAGCGTTGGTAGGAAAGGAGAATTCTGTAAAAGGTAGTTTAGAGTGCTTGACATAAACTGGTTGATCAGGGCCAAATTGCAACGCTGGTTATCGATTCTTTTGTCTGGCCATTCAACTTAAGCGCTTTGCGACAAACTTGGTATGCAATCTTTTAATGGCAAGTAGCGCCTGTCATGCGTTTGTGAATTAGCTATTTGTGTCACCGATTCGGACAACCAAACGCCTGTTGATAATCGAAATCGAATTTCACGTTTGAAGCTCAATACAATGCAATTATGTGAACGCTTTGTGCGTTTCCCAAGCGCTTAGCGCATTGTCCGTAAGCTTAGCGCTTATCACTTCCAACGCGATTACATCGCATTATTCGTCCGTACAATTCTTTTTCTGCATAACCTTACACAAAAGCAATGCAAAGGGTGGAAAAAAGTATGTGATATATTCCACTTCACAGGTAAAAATATGTACCCAAATCTTACTTTTAAATCGTCGTAGCGCAAAAACTGTCCATAATTTGAGTTTTTGCCATAAGTATTTTTTGATCAGGAAAGCATAAACTAAAAAATGTCACAAACTTAGAAAATTCCACCGGGACCTTTTTACCATGTATTTTGTGCGGGGTCCTTTGGTTGAAAAAATAATCCGCTATATAATATGTCATAAGTTATGACCCTTCAAAGTCGGCTATTTTTGGCTGGTTTACGGGCAAAAAAGTGGAGTTTAGTTTTTTCAAAATAAATCGTGTCAGGTTCAGCTTGTATTGATGATGCCAGAAGATAAAATAGAGTCTACAAAAATCTGCGTACATCTAAAAAAAAAATAAGGTACTGTCTTATTATTTTTGGAATTGCAATGTTTCAAAGATTCCCTTTTTTGCATTATTGACTAAAATCGGAGAAGTTGTGTTTTTGAAACATTCTTTTCTTTTCTTTGGATCCCACGATAAAGTTCCTACGGAATAAATGAAAGTGGAGTCAATTTAGCGTAATTTAAAAAAAGTGTCACAGTCTTCCTGCGTAGAGACACCTGAACGTACCGTAAAGTAGAACTATGGTCATATTTCGAAATTTGTATCCAAAATAAGTGTGTATAATTCATTTATCATGTATAATACGTCTTCTGCTATTAATAAATGAATAACTATTCATAACAAAAGCGTGCTATCACCACTTATGATTACTTTTTCGTCATTTTTTTAGTATTTTGTGACAAAGAAGTGATTGTAATTGATTTAAAATGTGTAATATGTTTATTTATCGATATACAAATATTTTTATTAATTATTGTTCATAAGAGAATCTTCTCATAACCACTATTGAGTACTTTTTGAGTACTTCTATGACAAAAAAGTACTTCTGATTGATTAAAAATGTAATATTTAATTCCATACTTACATATTGTGTATTATGTATACATAATAATATGCTGTGGCCATTTTGTCGCATTAAAAATAAGGAAGTAATTGATTAGTTGAAAGTAATTACATATCCAATGTAATTCATTATTCAAAAAAATCAATAAATAAAGAAGTAATTTAATAAATTGGTTGTATCTAAAAGTTCTTTGAATAATTTCATAAAATAGTTCAAAACGCTAAGATTCAGAAATTGAAAAATAAATAGTTAATCAATTAATGGATTAAAAACGATTTATTATTGAATTTGTTTATTGAATAAATTACGGACTTCATGCATGATTAGAAGATATTGTTACAAGAAATTATAAAAAGCTATTTGTTAATTAATAAAAAATATGTATCACATTTTTAATCAATTATAATAAATTTTGCTAGAAAAGTTCTCAAAAGTGATTATGACAAGATTTTGTTACAGACAATTATTGAGAAACTACTTGTTTATTTGTTAATAAAAATATATCACATTTTTGATTAATTAAAATTACTTTTTTGCCACAAAAGTACTCAAAAATTACTGAACAATGGTAATCACAATATTTTGTTACAAACAATTATTTTTAAAAATATGTGTTTATGGATAAAAAACATATTTCACATTTTCAACCAATTGCAATCACTTTTTTGTCACAAAAATACTAAAAAATGGCCAAAAAGTAATCATAAGTGGTGATAGCAAGCTTTTGTTATAAACAATTATTTATTTATTAATAGCAAAAGACGTATTATAAATGATAAAGGAATTATATGCACCTTTTTGGGATGAAAATTTGAAATATGACCGCAATTCTATTTTACGGTACGCTCAGGTGCCTCTATGCAGGAATAGTGCACTTTCCAAGGGACCTACTAGGGCTAAGACACTTTTTTTTTAATTACGCTAAATTGCCTCCACTTTCATTTATTCTGTGGGAAATTTGTCGTGGGATTCACAGGAATTGAGGTACTTTCCAAAAACACAACTTCTCCAATTTTAGTCGAAAATGCAAAAAAAATAATGGAATTTTTTAAACATTGTAATTCCCAAAATAATTGCACTAGAAGACTTTTTTCAGATGTACGCAGACTTTTTGATTTCATCCTTTGGCATCATCAACGTAAACTGAATCTGACTTTGAGGGGTCATAACTTATGGCCTATTATAGGTAAGACATTGTTCTTTTTGTTCGTAATCACAGAAAATTGAGTCTTATTCCACTCATCTGCGGGACACTTTTCCGTGAAGTAATTAGGTGCAAATGTACAAAGTGTTTTTTGAAACTTAGTGATTTTTCGCTGAAAATTAAAAAAAGTGGAAATTTTTCAATGTATCATAACTCAACCTATAGAAGATAGCGGAATACGTTTTCAACAGAATTTTCTCATAATTTCGTCCTCTTTCTTTTTCCTGTTGGACATTTTGCTCTAAAATGCAATGGAAATTATTCGTCCACGCAAAAGTAACTTTTGGAGCTGTTTTAAAAAAAACGGTTTGGCAACTGATCTGTTCTAGCATTTTTGATATGTCGAAAGGGACCCCTTAACGAAAGTTTCTCATTAAAAATATTGGACGTGCAATTTGTTCGGGAATTTCAATAATTATTTCGACGTAATGCCTGGACTAAAATGAGTTAAAAGGATTTTATGTGATACTGAAGTTCTTTCACGATTTCAAAAATATTTAGGGGCTTAAACGGATTTTAAGAGATATAAAGGGGTTTCGACAATTTCACGGGATTTCAAAGGTTTACAAGAGGTTTCAAAAGATTCCAAAATACACACTGATAGAAATGAATAGGTGGTACAACGATATTTATGATTAGATTAACCCTATTTTATTGCTGGTATAGATACAGCCATACAGGATGTCTGTTTTGGCCATCCGATTCTTGTTGCTTACGAAAGTAGACGCGCAGGCGCGATCAAGATGCGCCTGTTGTAAACAAAACAAAGCGAGTCAGGTAAATAGTCATACAGAGGGTATTGCTAAACGACACATTTCAGAGATAGTTCCCTCAGGCAAGTGTTTAATAGAATTACACATTTAATACAATAGCAACACATATATTAAATTTTTGTACCACAAATATAAATAACTTGTATTTACCATATTTCAGTAAGTACATTTCGTACTCTTTATGATTGGAGTACACGTATTATATTATAAATATCCTCGTAATTTATCATCCACGATAATATGGTTAAATCAACATTACCATTTCTATCACTGCACCCGCGGATTTTAGAGGATTTTGTAAGATTTCGAAATGTTTAACGAAATTCGAAACTCTAAATTTGATTCGGTTACCATTTTTGCTAAGTTCAGTCAGCGACTGAATTCTAGCTATGAATCAGTTACTATTTACGGATGGATTAGGGAAACTGACTAATTTTTCAGTAAAAATAACTGATCCATAGCTAGAATTCAGTCACTGATTGGAACTAATAAAAATATTAACTGATTCAAATTTAGAGAGAAGGATTTCCGATTACTATAAAGGATATTAAGGGATTTAGAGAATTTTAAATTTATTTTAAAATATCTTAATGAGTTTTAATATATTTTCAGGTATTTCAAGAGATTCGGAAAAATTCCTAAGGATTTGAAAGATTTCGGTAAATTTTAAAAAGATTTCAAAGATTTCAAGGGATCTGAAGGGGTATAATTTCAGAATATTTCGCGGAACTTCAAGGATTTTAACTGATTTGTAGGTATTTTAAATGTTTGTCCACAGCTTTCAAAGGAATTTTTACGGGATTTTGTAGATTTCAAGTGATTTCAAAGTTTTCACTGTATCTAAAGGGTTTTAAGGGATTTCAAGCGATTTCAAAATAATTTACTCGATTTCAAAGTATTTCTTGCAATGCCCAGTGATTCAACGAGATTTCATTAAATGTGTGTTTTTTTATAAATCTGTTACTTTAAAGCTATAATTGAAATACGAAACTTAGTAAGAAATACTTTGGACTAAGTAATCTCCTAAGTAAGGATTCTTAAGATATTCCGACCCCCTCTCCGAAAACAACATCTGGAAAAATTATAAATAGAAGGAAATATTACATATTATTTTTTCCGCTATGTATAAACTATATTTATATGATTTTGCCGCCTAGGAAGCCTACAGTTAAATTCACTTTAAATTAATTTGGAATTGTATGGATCGAGCAAAATTAGTTTTGTCTTCGTTTTATCTAAATTCGCCTGATGTCACCTCAAAGTTACTTTAGTGTTCTTCTAATGTGATTGTGCAGAACAATAATAATCATAGTCTACATCCTAAAATCATAGGCCAACTAAATTCAGAGCAGAGAATACTGGCTTATAAACTATTTTTACTCTAATTCCTACTCGTATTTAATTTCAGTAAAATATGAAATATCCTACTCTAAATCATTTAAATTACAAATTGCTCAAGTAAATATAATCTGTTTAATACAACCTGCACACGTGTTTCTCTTTGATCTCGCTAATGACAATTTATCAACTCAAAAACCAAACACAGAGACTTAAACGCCTCAGTAGAAAATGATAAGTAGTAATCTCCCGTCACATCAAGACGATCTAAGAGCTCGTCTTTTTAATTACTGAAATTAGTCGTCTCTTCTTATCTCACTCGAAACGAGGGTCTGATTCCAGTTACTTTCAAATACTTGTTTGGTCTACCTCGTGCTTCGAGCACGTGTCCGCGAATGGGCGCGTGCGTAAATGCACTTCACTGAAACAGGATTTCTCCCTTCATATCCTTCCACAAATTTATCTCTCTCATTCTCATCTTAACACTTTTTTTTCTTTTTATTTTTCGCTGTTTCAGTTTGAAGTTCTGGGCGATTGTATACACAAGTGGAAAGTACGGTAGCTATATGGCGACTATAGGAGACACAAGTTGGGAGCAGATCACTGCTTCCCATGGTAGGTGCTGCGCAGACCGCTGCACGGGCATCAGTCGTTCACAACGCGCGAAACTCTGCACCAGAAAATCGCGAACTTCGCGTCCTTTGCTGATAAATTCTCGCGAATTAAGACAAAACAGTGGTGAATTGCAAAAAAAGATCGGTTTAATTGCAGGAGGAATTATTCTTGTAAATTCCAAAAGAAATCAAAGATTTAACTTTCTATTGCACGACTTTATTATTTAAATAATCAAAAAAAAACTGTGAAACAATAATCAAAACATGAGATATACACTTTATATAACCACGTGGAAGTTGTGATATAATTTTAATTTTATATCCAATTAAGGCTATTTCATAAAATATAAATCGTTTTAGTAATTGGTTGTAATGGTTGTTCTTGAAAAGGAAAACTATATACCGAACTTACCTGTACGATTTTTTAAATGTACTTACCTTATTAAACACATTAAAAGAAATTTAATGTCGTAATATTTTGCTTGAAACATGTTTGAAAAGTTATCGCCTTTTTATTATTTTTTTAATTCTTTGTGACATTGTTTGTTTGTTTGTGGTTTCAAAAATAATTGAACCTTTTAGCTGAGCTTATATACATAAATTTTCAGAACATTTTTGTGTATAATTTACACAAAAATCCGAATTTAGCTATTTGTTATATTTGAATCATTTTATCGAAAATTTTTAAAATTATTGAAATAGTGTCAGTTGGTTTCCTTTTCGAGAATAGTATTTGCTAGTGTATAAATACTGTAGCCAGTTTTTGTGTTTTATTTCAAAAATAATTATATCAATTTACAACAAAATCAACACTGACCTACAATGAAACTTAGCCACATGCCCTTGCCTTAATCCAAATTTTCATCTTAAGAGTTAAAATTTTTTTATATTTTTTTTCTTTTGCAGGAACAACGAATCCTTTTATTTTTTATTCACAATTTTGTACTAAATGACACCAATATTTTCTCATTTTAATACCTTCGGTATGAGAAGACCATAAACAAGTTTATAGATGTTTTGTGCTGAAAATTATTTTTAAAAAGATGAAATGGTAAAAGTTTGAAATAAAAACTATTAATATTTTTATTTGTAAATGTATTTCCTACACTTGTTTTTTAAATCTGGCTTTCATCTAATTATTTCTTTAAATTTTTCCAAAAAAGAATTAAACAATATTGTTGCTTGGTTATAAACTTTATATTCTTGATTATTTTCTAAATGTTATTAATAATTAACTTTCATGAAGTTCGCACGGATAATGTTGGCAAATTAAAACTAAATTTTCAAAAACAAAAACTGTTTACATTCTCTCACGAAACATGAACCTGTGTATTACTCGAATACGGTATTGTATATAAAAACTCCCGCGATCCAAGTAAAGGATCCATCAATAAGGAAAGCCTCCTTTGATGCGTAATCGACCTTCTCAGGAGATTGATCTTCTTTCTTGATCCTTTCTTAATGAATAGTCTGAATATTATTGTTGAAAAACACAAACGCTATTTTAAGATTTCAGGCCTATGTTTCTTTCAGTTTCTTAGATTTACTTTTAAAAAGTCGTAAATTAGAAAAGAAATGTAAACGTCTAGAGTTAAAATATCATTCAGAAATACGATTTTCTAAATAAAAATATGGTTCTATATATGAAGATTTGAATAAAAAATTTAATTTAAAAGCATATATATTATAGTTAAGTTTTGAATAATCAGTAAAAACGCTATAAATAATATTTTGAGGAAATATGAAGTTTGTACAATTTGAAAGCATTTCTATTATTAGATTATTACATGTAGGTAAAAAGAAATACGGAAGACATAAGAGATTTTTACCCTGACTTTCTGGAAGTTAGCTTAGCAACTTCTGAAGCAACGTGACACCTCAGAATGACAGAAAACATGGTCTGACCCTACCTTATAAGT
Organism: Andricus coriarius; assembly: GCA_932066315.1. NCBI lineage: Eukaryota > Metazoa > Arthropoda > Insecta > Hymenoptera > Cynipidae > Andricus > Andricus coriarius. The sequence goes on along the minus strand of CAKNWT010083805.1, from coordinate 2,548 downwards.
TATCACCAACCATAAGTTTCCTTACCGATTCTCGTCTGAACTTCCATAGAAACTTTTTTCCCTTTTGGAAAAATCTTGCGAATTCGTCAGATCAGAAAATTCGACCTTAGTAAAGATCAGTTTATATTATTTTATTATTACTTGCTGTATTATCACATCTATCAAGCCTAATCTGATGTCAGTTCAAGAAAGCAAAATTGACAGTCTTCGAAGATAAAATTAAGGAAGATATATATCAAACGAAGGTCACATATATTTGAATATACAGAAATAATGTTCAACTACGTTTTTGATTAATTGATTGAGTTTTTAATAATAAGAAAGTTATATTAAACATTAAATCGTAGGTTATTACATTAGTACGTTTTTTAAAAAATCTAAGCTAAACAAGTTTTTACTGCGGACTACTTTTAACATTTATATGGTAAGAACTAGATAAAAGTATAAATTTAAATTCAGAAATAACTCGAATGGGTACTATGACTCTAATGTAGAATCGCGTATTTTATCCTAAAATGAAAGATGCATTTTATTGGACATTCTACGTCCAAATTATACTGAATGTGAAAAAACAAAAAATAAAACAAATACGATGAGTTCGCGACTTTTAAAATATTAATATTGCTCCCTATTATTAATTTTTGAAATATGAATAATTATGCTAACTTTTCACTTTATCATAGCATATCATATTATGCCATGTCGTGTCGTGTCATGTCATGCCATGGCATGTCATGTCACGTCATGTCATGCCATGTCATGCCATGCCATGCCATGCCATGCCATGCCATGTCATGTCATGTTATGTTATGTTATGTTATATGATATCATTTATGTAACACCCTATACTATTAAATGTTTAGTATAACTTTTGTATTAGGAATGTGAAATATATCTACAGGTAACTTCGAAGTGAACAAAAAAAATTATCGTTACTAGTTCTGGAAACATAGTAACTAAAATAAATTAAGTTAAATATACCATTTTTTTATTTGAAACCATTTTTTAAAAATGTAGTCTAGTAGTAAATTTATCGTTAACCTAGATTCCTAAAATGACTGAAAAGGGGATAAGAAGAAGACTAGATGATCAAATTTAATGAGGCGATTGTGATTTTTCTCAGTCGGTTGATATCGATTTTTTTTTTAAATTCAGCCATGTTGCACTAGATAAAATTTTGCTCTTCTGAAACATATTTCACATATTTTAGAGATAACATTTTTTTAAATGAATCAAATTTGAAGTCAATATAAAAAATGTCATAATATAAAGAATATATAATAAATAATAATGATTTATAATAAATACATAATACAATCAAGAATATTTTTAGATTATTTTATGATATAAACTAATGAATAATACTAAATAATAATGAAGAATAAGACTTGATAAAAATAATAAGATTTTAAATGGAATTTTAATGAAAATACTCTTCATTCCAAGTCTTGATTAAAGGCGAGACGTTTCTTAGAAAATCAATATCAGGTGTCCTCAAATCTAGGAAAAACACTGTAAAATGTAACCTTCATGGATATTAAACTCAGAATTGCAAGTATTCACTATGGAAATAGAACAATAGAAATATAACAATTTCTACTCATTACTTTTTTTAAACCCTGAGAAAGATTGTCAGACTCTGTAAGAAGTAAGAATGCCAACCTATAAGCAAAAAATGATTAAATTGATTAACTTTAAAAGTTAGAACATTTACATGTTCACGTCAAAGTTTAAAACTTTAACAGGAGCTGGGTCAATGGACAGGTTTGCAATATTCAAGTGTGGGCGTTTATCGTGGGAATTAATTTCCTAGGGGCCACGTCGAAAGGAAAGACTGGTTTATATTAAAATTGACAATTTAAATGTTCCGCAAATCACGTGTTAATGCCCTACTTAATATGCTAGAGCGAAATTCATTGGGAAAATTAAGAGCGAAGGTCCTAATTTTGTAATGATAAATTTTTTAAATAGTGGTCTTTTATTACCTCAATAATCAGTAATTCGATCAGTAAATTGAAATACTTAAAAGTCAAAAAGACTGATTGATTTTTAATTTGTCAGTTCTTTTTTAATTCGTAGAATTCTATATTTAAGCAGTTTGAATTTAAAGACGTGTTTTATGTGTTTTGAATTTCTTCCGGGTTTTTAATCTCATGTGTTTTCCACTTCAAATTTAATATTAAAATGGATAAGGCTTGAAGCTTCCTCCACACAAATTTTTATTTATTTGAGATTGAAAAGAAGTTTTATTGAAAAATATTGCTTACAATTTAGTAGCATAGAAATTTTAAAATATATGCCGATTTACAAATATAATTTCCAAGGTATGCATTTGATTCAAAAAATTTGCCATTGGTTTGACATGTAAGAGGCGATGAAAAATATTGTTTTTACCACTATGTTGTCTTCCGAATTGAAAAATATTTAAATGGTTTAAATTCCTACTCATAATTTAAGAAATGAACTACCTATCAAAGATTTTAATTTTTCAATTCAAATAATCGACATTTGAAGGCTTTTTAGAGAAAAAATAAATGAAAGTTCTATG